>JAKUCV010000261.1:0-41831 GCA_028386065.3 Turnera subulata | reverse complement strand
TCTTGTACCCGTATGTAGAATTCGTAAGTCATACAATCCTCAACATACGCTAGTCTTATTTTATTATTACAACCCAACCATAATAATAAACGACTAGGGACTTTTAAGAATATACATATCAAATACATATACACTAGGGTTATATATATGTGCAAGCGATTATCTCATAATCATATATATAGGTATAACCTCAAAAAAAAAATGTATACATGAATACAATCATCCATAGATTGGCTTTTGGGCATATTACTAACATGCTTGATGGACGATATTCCTTCAAGAACGCCCTGACTAGGTTGTCCCAGTCAGTAAAGTGGCCTACTTCATGGTTGTTGAGCCACTCGAATGTTGTGTCCCTGAGTGAGAATGGGAACACTCTCATGTACAACTGCTCTTTGGTCATCCTTGCTACATTTACTGTACTGCACACCCGCAGAAAATTTTGCAAGTGTGAGTTTGGATCTTCTGAGGGCAAGCCTCCAAATGTGCGCCTCTCCAACATACAGAGCAGGTTTGTTCTGATCTCATAGGGGGCGTCTACATCTGGAATGGCTATACTGTTGTGGATGATGGTGGTTGGTGGTTGTAGGAGCTGTGACATAGGCATGTAGGGTCGAACAGGCTAAGCCTGTTCCACCTCTGGGTGTGCTCCTTCGTTGAGTCTGTCCGCCATGTTATGCTGTTACTCTTTGTTTTTCTTACGGATCGCACGGGCTGCTTTTTCAATCTCCTGGTTGAAGGTCAGAGATGGCTTCTTGCACCTAATTTGCGGCATGCACCTCCTGAAGCTTCAAACATGGAAAAAGAAAGGGTAAGATTTTGAAAAGCCTAATAAGTCAGAAACGAAAAGCGAAAAGAGTCAAGCACCAGTCCCCGGCAACCGCGCCAAAAACTTGATGGTTATCGTCTGTGTGCAACGTAGGTTCCTGCAAGTGCACAGGGTTGTTGTAGTAATATATCAAGGTCGTATCCACAAGGACTGGTTGAGTCTTTTTCCCTCTCGGTAAGGACAAACTAGGCTTCGAAAATAGTTTAATAAAGAAGATTTGAGAGAATCATGATTGGAAGTCTAAACTAAGCAGGAAAGGTAGATGTAATGGTAAATTAGGAAAGGAAGGTATCAGTTTTGGTGGATTCTTAGGTATCCGGGGTTCACATGTCCTGATTTATGCGTTTGAATTGCTCGACAGCCTCAGACACAGGCTGAGCCTGTGGGTGAGGCTGTGACTAATGAAATGTCTTGAAGGGGCTCCCAACCTAAAGTACTACCAACGGCTTTCGATCTTATTGATAGTTCCCTAAGCTTCCATCTACCCCCTGTTACTAGAGTAGTTGTCTACTTATGGGTGAATTTTAAAGTTGGTGCTAATACCCACAGTCTCTCCCTATCTTCTTTTGAATGGCTAAGGAGCGAAGGCTGGCTATTGTTGGTCTAGCACTCCTAGCTTCTCCTTTCGGTCCTTCACCAGGCTGCTACTAAATTAAAAGGATTCTACCCAATAGTCAATCAAGAATAAATTAGGGGTTGTGTATTCTTCTTGACTATGTTGTCACAGACTGAGGCTGTACTAGGCACAGGCTGAGGCTGTTGATAGCAAAAGAGTTAATTAATAGAATCGGTTCTTGCAGGTGCTCTCAACCTATACCTCACCCATTTGTTTTCGCTCACAGGTGCCTCCCATGGTTCTGATATTCCTAATGCTCTCGCATCGGTCAAACTCAGGGGTCTAAGATTGGTGTTGAGGCTAGTTCCTTAATTAGTTCTAATTTTCGTCAAAAACTATGGGTTGGTTGATGTTGTTCTAGTGGATAAGGTTTCTCCTTTCGGTCATTCACCTAGCCACCTGTAATCATGCATGGGTTTGATCAAGACTCAGACATGGTGCAAGTTTGCAACAACCAAACAACAAATGCGGGTTAAAAACCTGAGGCGAGCAATTGATTGCGATAAAATTGGGAACATGGTCACCCTTCAACCTAAGAAGGGGTTGTTTTGTTCATAATTGAGATTACAAAACTAACAAAAGTATGGACTTGCATTGTGTTTTCGAACAATCTGAGGTTAGGGAGAACACGATTACTTCCCAGAAAGATTGCAGAATCGTGTTCCCCTTGGACCATTGGTGTTTTTGGATGCTTTCTCAGTTGAACCGTGTGTCCTTTGTCACTTCTCCCTTTCCTTTTGTAGGTGCAGCTCCTCTGTTCTTCTCCATCCCAGCTTGTTAGAAAGTATGGGCGTTGGGCAAGTTGGCTCGTCAATTCCCCAGCGTGTGTCAGGACAAGCATGATGGGCAGCAAGTTGATTGGTGGATTGTGAGTTCCAAGGTGCCCTTTTGCAGAGGATAATCGTTCTTTAAGGTGGATTCCCTCTGGGTGGCATGTGCCTATTCCTGTTTCCTTCAAAAGTGCTCTGGGAACGTCAGGAGAATATTTGTTTATGTTAGTGGAGTAGATGGTGCAAGTGGTGTAATTTTATATTCCTCTTGCAATTTCTGGGTTTTGTTGGACGCACAGGCTACTGTTGTGCCTGGGCCTATTGCAGTTCTTCTTAAACTTCCCTTCGATTCCTTTCTGCATTCTTCTGCCGATGATGAGGTGTCATGAGGACTTCTTGAATCAGAGTGATGGCAATGAGCTTCGGTGTAAATCTTGTGATTCGACGGTGGTTTGAGGCTTTCGATTGAATCCTTGATGAATCAGCAACCTTAGGGACAGGCTCATAGGTTCTCCAACGGGCTTATGTTGTGGCTGAGGCTGTTTCTTCAGATTCTTCATTGAAATTCTCTTAAATTGGTCGAAATGCACCTGAAATCACTAATCATACAGTAAGGGATAGACATTGGAGAAATATGGTGGAATATTGCATAGGAAGCATATAATCATAGTGAATTGAGAACAGTTTGCGTCCAAAATTATGCCCTAAACTATGCATATTTCACATGCATCAATTAGTGAAGGGTGAGGTAGACCTACGCATTAGAAATGGAGCAAGAGTTACTGCATTAGTCGTAGGGATTTATTATCTTTCTTTACCGAGTGGTTTGGTTTTAGAACTTGATGATTGTTATTATGTACCCACTATAAGTTGGAATTTGATTTCTGTTTCTTGTCTGGACAAGAAAGGTTTTTCATTTATAATAAAGAACAATTGTTGTTCTATTTATTTGAATGAAATTTATTATGGTGGTGCACATTTAAGCAATGGTTTGTACGTTTTAAACCGAGAAACACCAATCTATAAAATTAATTCAAAGAAGGTTAAATAAAATGATTCTAACACAACCTATCTCTGGCATTGTCGTTTAGGCCATATAAATGAGACTCGTATTTCTAAAATCCATAAGGATGGATTTTTAGACTCTTTTGATTTTGAATCATATGAGACATGTGAGTCATGTTTATTGGGCAAAATGACGAAGGCTTCTTTTGCTGGTAAAGGTGAAAGAGCTTCAGACTTGTTAGGCCTTATACATTTTGATGTATGTGGGCCGATATCAACACAGGCTAGAGGTGATTTTCAGTACTTCATTATATTTGCTGATGATTGTAGTAGATATGGCTATGTGTATCTTATGAAGCACAAGTCAGAATCCTTTGAAAAGTTCAAAGAATTCAGGAATGAAGTACAAAATCAACTTGGCAAGAGTATTAAAATGTTTTGATCCAATCGAGGAGGTGAATATTTAGACCGAGATTTTCTTGATCATCTAAAGGAATATGATATAGTATTGCAACTTACTCCACCAGGTACACCTCATTGGAATGGTGTATCTGAAGGGAGAAATAGAACTCTATTAGACATGGTTCGTTCTATGATGAGTCAAGCTGACCTTCCTTCTTGATTTTGGGGACATGCTCTATTGATAGCTGCCTTTATACTTAACTGTGTTCCATTTAAATCGGTTGAAAAGACACAATATGAGATATGGACTGGGAAACGTCCCAGTTTGTCTTTTATGAAGGTTTGGGGTTGTGAGGCTTACGTAAGACGTCAAGCATCAGACAAACTCGGCCCTAAATCTGACAAGTACCTTTTTGTTGGATTTAGAAACTAAAGGATATTATTTCTATAATCCCACAGAGCAAAAAGTGTTTATTGCTCGTACTACTATTTTTCTAGAAAGAGAATTTATTTCTAGAGAGATTAGTGGGAGAAAAATAGAACTCGAAGAAGTTCGAGCACAACAAGAAGCTATAAAGGCTGAGATGGAACAAGAACAGGAACCACAAGTTGTTGTGGGTGAGAATCCTGTATGATGGACCACGTAGGTCTTATAGGAGTCGGTATGAGCCTAAGAGATATGGATTTTTTTTGACTCATACTGGAGACGTGATGCTCGTAGATGAAGATGAGCCCACTTCCTATCAGCAAGCTATTACGGGTCCAGACTCTAAGAAGTGGCTAGAAGCCATGAATTGTGAGATAGAATCCATGTATGAAAACAAGGTTTGGACCTTGGCTGATCCACCTGAAGGGGTAAAACCCATTGGGTGCAAATGGGTCTTTAAGAAAAAGACCGAGATGGATGGTAATGTGATTATCTTTAAAGGGCGATTGGTTGCGAAAGGTTTCAAGCAAGTTTATGGTATTGACTATGATGAAACTTTCTTGCCAGTTGCCATGGTTAAATCCATACGGATTCTATTGGCTATAGCTGCATACCATGATTGTGAGATATGGCAGCTGGATGTCAAAACTGCTTTCCTTAATGGAATTCTTTTAGAGGATGTGTACATGACACAACCTGAAGGTTTTGTCACTCCAGATAATGCTAATAAGGTATGCAAGTTGTAAAAATCCATTTATGGATTGAAGCAAGCTTCTAGGAGTTGGAATCTTCATTTTGATGAAGTAATCAAACAGTTTGGTTTCATAAAAAATGAAGATGGGTCGTGTGTTTACAAGAAGGTTAGTGGGAGCACTATTGTTTTCTTGCTATTGTATGTTGATGACATACTACTCATTGGGAATGATATTCCGACACTACAGTCTGTAAAGACTTGGTTAGGAAAGAATTTTTTAATGAAGAACTTAGGTGAAGCTACCTACGTGCTAGGTATAAATATCTATAGAGATAGATCCGAAAGACTTCTTAGCCTAAGTCAAAGTACATATATTGACAAGGCGCTTAAATGGTTTAGCATGAAAGATTCCAAGAAAGTTTTCTTGCCCATGTCACATGGCATAACTCTCTCAAAGAATCAATGTCCTAGTACATCTTAGGAGAGAGAGCGAATGAGTAAGATCCCTTGTGCATCCGCAATAGGATCTATCATGCATGCCATGATATGTACTCGACCAGATGTCGCACATGCATTAAGTGTCACAAGCAGATATCAATCTGATCCCGGTGAAGGTCACTGGATAGCAGTTAAGAACATCCTTAAGTACTTGAGAAGAACTAAGGATGCATTCCTTGTATACGGAAGCGTTGATGAACTTGTTGTAAAGGGTTACATAGATGCTAGCTTCCAAACTAACAGGAATGACTTTAGATCGCAGTCAGGATATGTGTTTTGTCTTAGAGGTGGTACTGTATGGTGGAAAAGTTCAATGCAAGAAACAGTTGCCGACTTTACAACTAAAGCTGAATACATAGTTGCCTCTAATGCGACGAAAGAGGCTGTTTGGATTAAGAAGTTCATAACTAAACTTGGGATGGTTCTGAGCATTCACAGTCCAATTGAGCTCTATTGTGACAATAATGGAACAATCGCACAGGATCAGGAACTTAGATACCACCAACGATCCAAACAAATACTCCGTCGCTATTATCTTATTAGAAAGATAACTGATAGAGGCGATGTCAGGCTGTGAAAAATTTTTTCAGAGAACAATGTTGCAGATCCATTGACTAAGCCACTCACACAGTAGAAGCATAATGGTTATACTAGATCCATTGGTATTAGATACATGAATGATTGGCTTCAGAGCAAGTGGGAGATTGTTAGTGTAATGCCCAAAAGCTAAATCATTGAATGATTATATAGTCATGTATTTTGATTAAGGTTTTATTCCAAAAAATTTGTTTTTCAGTGATAAATGCTTGCACATATTTATAATCTTAGAATATTTTATATTCTTAAAATGTCCCTAGTCGATAATTATTATGGATGGGTTGTAATAATAAATTAAGATTAACATATGTTGAGAATTATATGAGATATGAATTCTACATACAGGTACAAGTTAGAAAACTTGTTGACTGGACTGACCCGACATAAGAACACTACATGGACCTTTATATGATTGTCATTAGTGATTCTTATATGTAATGTCGTTAGACCTGAGATCATTAAGGGTGTCAACACGTGAGCCATATACTTTGATATTACTCTTGGTTATTCATAAATGAGTACACCTAAGGGTAATTATTGGGTACATGATATAATTTGTAGTGGGTTTTGTATGATCAAGTTGGGATTCGTCCAACCCATATAACGTGTATATTATCAGATGGGCCTCTTGATAGAGTTGAACTCTAAATGCATGGCCATGCTCGGACCAAGTGATATGGGATTTCATTTGTTCTGTTTTACACAGTTAACTCGGGGATCAAGGAAACTTAGATTAAACATATACGAGAATGACATATTCCATGTCTCGTGTTTGATCTTGATATTGTGGGACGAAAGGACAATGACATTTTTTCGAGGCATAATGAATCAGTACTGATCTTGTCATTTGGGTAGCAATGATGTGTTGCTAAACACCGCTCATTGTTTATAATTGCAAATGAGAGTTTATAATTATTGCCAAACGTCACAAGTGCCTACAGGGTCACACACTTAGAACTGTTGATTCAAGCTAGTGGTTAGACCATGGTTGGACCAAGGTTCGACCAGGTATTTGAGCTAGTAGTTAGACCATGGTTGGACCGGGTCATTTTGGGATGATTTGGTTCACTAATTACCAAAATTATTGAACTAGAATTAATGCCATATGATGTGTAATCCTACATATTCAGATATATATGTTTAATGGCATAGTGTAGCATTAAGTCATAGTGGAAACATAATCATGAAGGATAAGGCATGATTATGTTGGCAATGACTTATTAAACTATGCTTGTTGTGTGTATAAAAGGGATTGAGGGGATAATTAGATTATGAACTTAAATTCAGACATAACACACACTTTATTCTTGAGAAAGAAACACATCAAACACTAGTCTCTAGCTCTCAGAAATTCTGCAGCTAGCACTGCGGTTCGGGAGTGCTTGGGTTAGTGATCATGAGACGGTTGCTAGCGGTCATTGACGGTTCGTGTGGATACCTTAGAGGAATCGGATTTCTATCGGGTTCTTGTTGATTCTACACTCAACAGTTGAGTTAAAGAACTTGACCAAACCATGTATGAAATTCTTGTTTTTCGGTTTATCTCGTTTCACATGGATCTTCCATTAGTTCTGAGTTTTTTCCGCTGCATTTTGTTTCCAAATTTGCATGCCTGGTTACTTACAATTTGAAACCACAAGTGTAAGCACAAGTATGAACTCAGATTTTGTACAATACCTGGGATAATCTTCTGAGGTGTTTTGAGCCCTCTTTTACAGCTTCTGAATTTGGGCTAAAAGCGCGACAATGGCTCTTTGATCCTTTAGTTGACTTCAGTTTACAATTAGTTCAAGTTGGGACCACTTGTCTATGTCAACTCCATAGTGACAATGAATTATCGAAAATAGAAAGCATGGACCACTTTCATTAAGTGAAGCTAAAGATGTGAGAAGGTCTTCTAAAAGTTTCCTCTTACTTGCACATCAATTTTGGCCATTGGGAGTGGACTTTAAATGCTTGGAGGACCACACACAAGTTGAAAAAAAGTTTGATGGTGATAGCCCATTGTGGTTGCAACAAAAACCATCTGGCGTGGTTGCAACAAGAACCATTTTCTACTATATGGTTTTTCTAAAACCATACTTCCTCTTGTAAGCTATAATCAACACAAGGTAAACTTGAAAGTATTCATGTTATGTAATATGTTAATCATCAAAATCATATATACCATGGCTAAACATGGTTACATCGCTAATTTAGTTTGAGAGGTGATTAGCCCAAGTTTAGGCCTACAATCTCCCCCTTTTTATGTTAATTAGACTGAAACAAGGTGTGAATATTCAAATTTAGCCACTTATTTATTCTAATAGATTATAATTGTGTTTAGAGCCCAATGTTAATTTTATTAATTTCTGGTCTTTAATTTGGGCTTAGAAACCTAATAAATAAATTAATGGACTATCTATATAATTAGGCCCATGCTTAGCACGAAATTTTTGACTTATTTTGCTATAATTTCCATTTGATTAGAGGCCCAATTTAAGTTGGTTTATTATTTTACCTTTTTTATGGAGAAAAAAGGAATAATTTGAATCCTTGAAGTTTAAGTTAAGTGATTGAGTTAATATCGAAGTAATGTGGAGTTTTCCACAAGAAATGGAGTATTTCTGGCATGGGAACATTTATTTTGAGTGCAAGAATCAAATTGGAGTAAAAATATGAAAAACCCGGTCAAACTAGAAAGAACGTGAACAGTAACCTGCGCAACCGACGGACATGAAAGAAGTCCGCCAGGCCGTGGCGGTCTTGGAGCCAAGATCGCCATCTGCTAGCGGTCAACCCAACATGACCATCACCAGCAGGCGGTCAAGCGTCCTAGTTTCGGAAATAAACCTTATTTCTCCTCTTTTTTGATCTCTAACCTCAGCCATTGGATTTAGGGGTTTAATCTTGATGCTTGGATCAAAACGACGACACTTAAGGCCCTAAAAACAATAAATACAACCCATAAAACATGCTTTTAGGGGGGGAATTGGAGAAGCTTAAGCCTTGAGAAAAATCTACTATTTTTCTATTTTCAATTCTCTTAGCTTTTCTTTGTTGAATTTCACGTGGGTTGCTGTTTAGTGCTGTTTTTGTAGTAGTTCCAAAGGCAATCAAGGTAGAATTTGTTGACCAAAAAATTAGGGTTAATCACCTCTTAATGCTAAACTATGACATATTATCTGGTTTTGATGACTAAAAAATTAGAAATGTGCTTTTAGCTTTTGTTGTGTTGATTTTCGCTTACAGGAAGAATTATGGTTTTTGCTGATACCATATCACAGACACGCGACATATGGTTTTTATCGATATCATATCTGCACGCTCTCGCTATCAACCTTTTTAGCAAGTTACGTGTGGTCCTTCAAGAATTTAAATCCCACCTCCAACCATTTGAATTGAAACAAGTAAGAGGGAAGACTTTATCAAAGTGTATGAGATGTTCCCACCTAACTCCTACTTAACTCCAGAAGGTGGTTCAAACTTTCCAGATTTGGTAATACTTTGCAACCAATGAGTTGACATTGCACAATGGCACCAAAGTGAAGCTTTTATGAACTGAAGTCAACTGGAGTTCAAGGAGCCATTGTAGGAGCTTATCCCCCACATTTAGATTCTATAAAGAGGGTTGTTTACACCCCTAGAGAACTATCCCAGCAATTGTGCAAAATATGAGTGTATACTTGTGCTAGAAGATTTGGTATCTGATCTGGTTTTTTGCTTACTGTGCAAAATACATTCTAAGGGGTAATTTGTAAGCAAGAATTGGTTTAGTTTTGCTGGGTAATCAAGTTTAGGATTAGATTTGAGGTAGTTTAGAGCTTAGCCTATGAAAATCTTGTGAAGGTTAGAGATTAGCCTGTGAAAACTTGTAAAGGTTTGACCTTAGGCTGGAAAAGATTGTGTTTGTAAAGATTATTGTTGATCCCGCAAAAACCTAAGTCTAGTGAATGTTTCAAATCCTAAAGGAAGTAACCTTTAGGTAGTGGAGGTACCTGGTGAGGGGGAACCACTCCAAATCATCTGTGTTAATTTCTTTCTACCTCCCTTACTCATTTCCTACGTTAAGCACTCGCATTGCACAACAAAAATTTGGTATCGCAGAAACCAAATCTCTTTGTCCGAAGAAGATTAAAGCCTAATTCTCCCCTTCCCTCTTAGGCACTTTTGGGCCTACAATTGGTAGCGGAGCAAGGTCTCTTTGTGTTAAGGATTAATCTCCTAGAGCAAAGATCATGGCTTTTGAGGGTACAAGTATCAACAAGGCACCATACTTTGATGGGGCAAACTTTGACTATTGGAAGTTTTGGATGAAGATATTGTTAGTGTAATGCCTAAAAGCCAATCATTGGATGATTATTTATTAAATTTTAAGTCATGTATTTTGATTAAGGTTTTATTCCAATAAATATGTCTGTTAATCTTGCTTGAACATATTTATAACCTAAGAATATTTTATATTCTTAAAATGTCCCTAGTCAATTATTATTATGGATGGGTTGTAATAATAAATTAAGACTAGGGTATGTTGAGAATTATGTCAGATATGAATTCTACATATGGGTACAAGTTAGAGAACTTGTGGACTGGACTGACCCGACATAAGAACACTACATGGGCTTTTATATGTTGACATTAGTGACTCTTATATGTACTGTCCTTAGACCTGCAATCATCAAGGTTACCAACACGTGAGTCATATACTTTGATATTACTCTTGGTCATTCGTAATTGAGTAGACCTAAGAGTAATTATTGGGTGCATGGTATAATGTGTAGTGGGTTTTATATGATCAAGATGGAATTCGTCCAACCCATATAATAGGTATACTATGAGATGGGCCTCTTGATAGAATTGAACTATAAATGCATGACCATGCTCGGATTAAGTGATGTGGGGATATCATTTGTATCTTTTTTTACACAGTTAACTCAGGGATCAAGAAAACTTAGATTAAACATATACGAGAATGACATATTCCATGTCTCGTGTTTGATCTTGATATTATGAGATGAAAGGATAATATCATTTTTTCGAGGCATAGTGAGTTAGTACTGATCTTGTCATTTGGGTAGCAATGTTGTGTTGCTAGACACCACTCATTGTTTATAATTGTAAATAAGAGTTTACAATTATTGCCAAACATCACAAGTACCTACAGGGTCACACAGTTAGAACTGTTGATTCGAGCTAGTGGTTAGACCATGGTTCAACCAGGTAATTGAGCTAGTTATTAGACTATGGTTGGACCATGGTTCGATCGGGTTATTTGGGTTGATTTGGTTCACTAATTATCAGAATTATTGTCCAAAAGATGTGTAATTTTAATGCATAGTGGAGACATAATCATGTATATAATATATGATTAAAAAGAAGACATAATCATGAAAGTTAATCCATGATTATGTATGCCAATGTCTAAATAAACTATGCATTACATGTATATGATATGTGTGAAAGATTGAGCAGATTTTTCAGGTGAGAACACACACGACATTTGTAAAAAATACATCAACCACTCTAGGCTCTCTTGCTCTAAGAATTCTGCAGCTAGCACTGCGGTTCGGGAGTGATCGTATGACGGTTGCTAGTGGTCATCAACAGTTCGTGTGGATACCGTAGAGGAATCGGATGTTTGGTCTGGTTCTTGCTGATTTAGGACTCCTGTTGAGAGAAAGGATTCAACAAATCCAGGTATGAAATTCTTACTATGCTATATGTGATGTGGCGTGATCATGTTAATATATACGATATGTTGAATTCCATTTTGAAGATGTGATATGTTGAAGTCTGTTCTGTCGAAGGTGTTTTGACAGCATGTACTTGATTGGTATATGATATCAATCAAGGTGTATTTTGGCAGTAAGTTGAATGAGTTCGACAAGGGTGATTGAAAGGTATATGATACCAGTCAAAGGATAAATCTATTGTCGGTTTTCGTATTGAACGATTGATGTTGTTAGTCAAACATCGATCTTCTCATGAAGATTGGCTTTGGCCAAATCTTCTAAACATCGATGTTTTTAGAGAAACATCGATGTTCTCATGAAGATTGTTTTTGGCCGAATCTTCAAAACATCGATGTTCTAAGTCATACATCGATGTTTTTGAGTTCTTTCAAATTAGTTTGAAGTTCTAGAATTCTCAAACATCGATGTTTTAGGATTAAAAATCGATGTTCTGAATTTTTGTTAAATTAATTTGAAGTTCTAGAATTCTCAAACATCGATGTATTAAGATTAAACATCGATGTTCTGAAGTACTGCCAGATAGTTCGAAGTTCCAGCAAAACATCGATGTTCTCATGTGTTTTTGGCTCCTCGATTTGCAAAACATCGATATATAATTTGTTAATTACATGCATGTTGTGTATGGGAATAATTTATTAATGTAAATATTAAGTTCCTCATATGTTGCCTTCCATTGATAAGTACTCATCTATGCTTAGGTTTGCCAAAGCAAAGTGCCAATGTTTATCCTAGGAAGATCCGGTGGGATAATTGTAATATCCAAATTGCTTGTCATGGGTTGAACTTAACTAAGTCATCTCAATAGGATTGGGGATTTAGAGGCAAAGAGTTGAGATAAATCTATAAGATGGACAAGAACAAGAGTTGTTCACTCAACCATCCAAGAGTTACAAGAGATGTAATTGACAAAGTGTTGTCTACCTAAATAACTATGATATAAGTGATTAGCCAAAGCTAACTTATCTTGTAGTGAAATATGGATCTTGGCCCACTTATCATTATCTTGAATCATATAGTGGGAGTATCATTTAATAAAATTCTTTGTTAAATGATTTTATGTAGACATGACTCTGATTTTGTGTGAATTGATTACTGTAGAGTTATCATGGCACAAAACACAAGTACTATATCACTACGATCAGTCCTTGGGAAGGAAAAACTGAATAGAAATAATTTCCTTAAGTGGCATCGCAATTTGAGGATAGTCCTCAAGCAAGAAAAGAAGTTGTATGTCCTTGAAGGGCCTGTTCCTAATGAACCGGCACCTAATGCTCCTAGGCAGAAAAAAATGCTTGCAAGAAGCATGTTTATGAAGCATTGGATGTTGCTTTCCTTATGCTGATCAACATGGACTCTGAGCTTCAGAAGCAACATGAGAACTTGGGTGCTTTCGATACGATCGAACACCTGAAAATGCTCTTTGAAGAGCAAGCAATGCATGGGAGGTATGAGACCTCAAAGGCATTATTCCAATACAAGATGGCTGAGTCATCACCTATCAGACCTCATGTACTCAAAATGATTGGATACATTAAGAGCATTGAAGGCCTGGGTTTTCCTTTGCAAAGAGAGTTGGCCGTTGATCTAGTCCTGCAATCGTTGCCGGAAAGTTATAGCCAATTTGTCATGAATTTCAACATGAATCATCTTGACAAATCCATGTCTGAGTTGCTTAACATGTTGGGAACAGTTGAGCAACAGATGAAGGAAAATAAATCCAACAACATTTTGATGGTTGGAAATGGCAAAGGAAAGGGAAATGCCAAGTTTAACAAGAAGAAGAAATCTGCCAAAAAGTTTAGTTCATGTGCATCTTCTTCTTCACATGTGCTGAAACCCAAAGGTGGTGTTGCAATGGAAGGATAATGTTTCCATTGCAAGAAACCTGGTCATTGGAAAGGTAACTGCCCTATTTACCTTGAGGAGGTCAAGAAACAGAAGGTAAGTAAGACTTCCACTTCAGGTATTCTTGTTATAGAAGCTATGCTAGAACTAATGCCTCCTTATCTCACACAGGTTTTGATATTGACAAACCAACTATGGCAATCATGAAGCAAAAAAATATCAATCAAGAGAAAAGGGTACATGAATTGAAGAGACAAGCAAGAAGACTTAGAACCATAAATTGTACAAGGGTAAAACACTCAATTCTTCTAAGTTATTGGCTCAAAACAAAAACAATTCTACTCATGCATCACATAGCATGTTTTCAATCATAAAAATGATTTCTGAGCTAAGAACATCGATGTTATGATTTCCAACATCGATGTTCCTGCCTTCGAACAATTTTTTTAAATATGGCAGTAGCTTAGAACATCGATGTTGGTTTCCTAAACATCGATGTTCTTGCCTTCAAACAAATTTCCAAACTTTGGAAGTAGCTCAAAACATCGATGCTGGCATCCCAAACATCGATGTTCTGATGACCGTTGCACTTGAAATTGATTTGCAGCATCACAACATCGATGTTCTACTCTGATACATTGAAGTTCTTTCAATTATATTTTCAAGCTATTTTGGCAGAACCTTGAAACATCGATGTTGGCATCCTAAACATCGATGTTCTGATTACCGTTGCACTTGAAATTGATTTGTGGCATCACAACATCGATGTTCAATTCTGTGACATCGATGTTCTTTCAACTATGTTTTTCAAGTTATTTTGGTAGAGGTTCTAAACATCGATGTTCAATGTTGAAGCATCGATGTTCTCATGAAGACTGATTTTAAAGTATTTTGGCAGAACTTCTAAACATCGATGTTCAAGTTATAAAAATCGATGTTCTAATGCAATTGTCTTTAAAACAGTTTTGGCAGTGTTCCAAAACATCGATGTTCTTAATCTAAACATCGATATTTTAGTGAACGTTGGACCTGAAATTCATATCTTACAAGCCAAACATCGATGTTCTGAATCTAAACAATGATGTTGGGCCGTTGTGGGCAGAACCCTTTTTCAGCACACATGCTGTTTTGTCTAAAGGTGTTTTTGATTGTCCCCTAAATGGTCATGTAAGCCTTCTGGGCTACAAATAGAGCATTTACAGCTCTGATTAACTACAATCAACTCTCTGAATTTTAAGCATTCATTGTCATACATTCATTCCAATTTTTATGAGCCAATATTCTTGAGGATTGAGAGTTGCCTTTATAAGGGCATATCTTGTTTACTCATATTCACTCTTTGAGAGAGCTTTCCTGTGAGTGATTTAAGTGTTATTATACACCTTAGGGGAGGATTGTTCCCTTGTAGCAATTCATAGGAAGAGTGTGTTTCTTTCTGTGAGAGAAGTCTTGAAGTGAGGTTTCTTCAAA
The DNA here is from genome assembly GCA_028386065.3 of Turnera subulata. Classification (NCBI taxonomy): domain Eukaryota; kingdom Viridiplantae; phylum Streptophyta; class Magnoliopsida; order Malpighiales; family Passifloraceae; genus Turnera; species Turnera subulata. The sequence continues at coordinate 26,946 of JAKUCV010000261.1, read as the reverse complement.
CAAGAGATTAGAGGTTCGTGTGACTCGAATTCTAGGTTTGTAAACGGTTTGTTAAGCACCCGGAAGCTTAACTTAGATAGTGAAAGCTTCGACAGAGTCTCTCGAAGGACTGGATTAGCCACACAAGTTGTGTGTTTGTGAACCAGTATAAATTCTGTGTGTCCTTCAATCTTTCATTTCCGCACTTATGCAAATTTTCATTTCGTCAGAAAAACGCTATTCACCCCCCTCTAGCGTAGGGCATCTACTCTAACAAGCTAAAATTTCTATCTCTGCATCATGGGTATTAGATACTGGATGTGGTTAGTTTCATTAAAAATGAAGAAGAGCCATGTGTTTACAAGAAGGTTAGTGGAAGCACTATCATTTTTGTGCTATTGTATGTTGATGACATTCTAACCATTGGGAATGATATTCCAACGTTACAGTCTGTAAAGATTTGGTTAGGAAAAAAATTTTCAATGAAGGACTTAGGTGAAGCTGCTACATGCTAGGTATAAAGATCTATAGAGATAGATCCAAGAGGCTTCTTGGCCTGAGTCAAAGTACATATATTGACAAGGTGCTTAAAAGGTTTAGCCTGCAAGATTCCAAGAAAGGTTTCTTGCCTATGTCACATGGCATAACTCTCTCAAAGAATCAATATCCTAGTACATCTAAGGAGAGAGAGCGAATGTGTAAGATCCCTTGTGCATCAACAATAGGTTCTATCATGTATGCCATGCTATGTACTCGACCAGATGTCGCATATGCATTAAATGTCACAAGCAGATATCAATCTGATCCCGGTGAAGGTTAATGGACAGCAGTTAAGAACATCCTTCAATATTTGAGAAGAACTAAGGAAGCATTCCTTGTAAACGTAAGCGTTGATGAGCTTGTTGTAAATGGTTACACAGATGCTAGCTTCCAAACTGACAGGGATGACTTTTGATCGTAGTCAGGATATGTGTTTTCTCTTGGAGGTGGTGCTGTATGCTGGAAGTGTAACGCCCCGAATTTTCAGAATTTGATTTTCTCGGAATTTTCGAATTTTTTTATTCCAATTTTGCCCTTGAGGAATTTCTAAATTTTTTTTGGACAAGGAAATAAAATTTTTTACCTTGGTTATATTGGAATTAAGACGATGGCATGACGAGTTCGGCTTTTGTTGGAGTTTAATCGGGTTTCGGGGTTGAGAATTAAACTTTGAAGCAGTTCCCCCGAAACTGCGTCGTTTTGACAAATGTTTTAAAAAAAAAAAACAAAAGGGATAAGAGGGCGTTGACCAGGCAGGGCGTTGACCGCGCCTAAGCGGACGACGGGTCGTCCACTAGGGCGGCCAACCCTAGCCGGCCCCCCTTTTCCTCTCTTCTTCTCTTTTCTCTTTCTCCTTCCTTTTCTTTCTTGGGCCGCCGCACCCCTACCCTTCTCCTTCTTCCTCTCTCTCTTCCTTCTTCCTCTTCTTCTCTCTCTCTCCCTTCCTTCTTCCCTCATGCTTCCTCTTTCTCTTCCCCTCATCTTCCTCTCTCGTCCTCTTCTCTCTTTCGCTTTCCCGGCACACACAAACACACAGGGCCGCCGCTGCACGTCCCTCAAGCCGTCGCCGCTGCTGGTTCTTCTCTCTCCCCCACGGCCGTCGATTTCTCTCTCCCTCAGGTCGCCGTCGCTGTTGCTTGGGTCGGGTAAGCTTCCGACCCCCCTTCTCCTCTCTTCCTTTATTCTTTCTTTTAGTGTTGTGGCTAATCCGATTTGGGGTTGTGTTCGGTGGCGGGTTCGTGGGGTTGGTGTCGTGGTGTTGATGGATGGTTGCTGTTGGCGGGTTGATGGGTTGTGTTGTGGTTTTGCAGATTTTTATTTTGGTGGTGCTCGGTGTGGCGTTGCTGCTCGTGTTTGTTTTGCTGCGGGTGCGTGAGTGGCTCGCCGGCGTTGGTGCTTGCGTGTGTGAGTGAAGTGTTGGGTGTGACGGGCAGTGAAGGTGCTCGGGTGCGTGTGTGTGTTCCACCGGCAGAGAAGTGGAGGTTCGGGTTGGCAGTGAATTTTTCGGGTAAAGGGCCTTTGGTTTTCTTCTTTTGCAATTCGTTTTAAGGATCTGCGTGGTTGTTTTGTGTTGAACCTGAATTGGTTTGTGGTTGTTGGGTTGTTGTCGCAGTTTTTGGTGATTTTCCGACGAGGCTCGGGAATATTCCGGCGAAGGCTCGGGAATTTTCCGGCGAGGCTGGGGAATATTCTGGCGAAGGTTCGGTCTTGATTTTCGGCATTTTAACGGTATACTGGATGTACAATTTGTATTCATTCATGGCATGCACTATAATTCGGAATTGGGTTATGTACTTAATTGTGCTTAGTGGAAACCGAGAGTGTGAGTAGTATGAGGCCGGTAACTACCGACACGGGTAGAACCTTAGGCCGGGAATCTTTGGCTTGGATTGACCTTGGACTTAAGTAACGGGCTTTGAGCCCAATCCTCTAAATGGTTAAATAAGGACTTAAGGAAGTGGGCTTTAGGCCCGGAAATTGAATTTGGGCTTAGATTGGGCTTTAGGCCGGAAACCCGTAAAGAACATAATGAGTGGGCCATAGGCCCGGGGACTACTTATTGGACTTAGTTGGGCGTAAGCTGGTGAACCTTAGGTCCCGATACTCGAAGTTTTGGTGAGAGAACATTAAGTCGGGTTTAGACCCGGGAATTACACAGTTGACTAACTAGGGACGGGTTTAACTCAGTTGAGCATTATAGTTACATGCATGCACGTCTTTATTGTTTATGTTTGTAATTTGTTTTGTGTGCCGGTATTCAGGCACGGGTAACGCCTCGGGAGCTGGAGGATCTGTTTTGGGTAAAGCTCCACAGGACAATCGTCGTTGAGGTGACTTTATATGTCTTTTTATGTTTGTATGCATGAGCTCGTTGGAATGGTTTGTTTGAGTTGCATACTTGTTTGCTAACATGCTGTAATCTGTATTGTGTGCCTAAGTGTACTATTTGCTTATGAGCTGGATGTTTGGAGTTGTTATGGATTATAACATGTGGTGTGATTCTGGGTGTTTTGTGTGATGTATTGTGGGTCGGAGACCCGGTTATCTGATTGAGTTGCTTTATCACACAACCCTGTTAATTCACAATCTTTTGGCACACATGAACTTATAATTTGCGAATAAGAATAATGTACAGTAGAAGTTAGGCTACTGCGTGCTGATGACCGGTTGGTTCGAGCGGGAAGTGATACCCCTCGGGTTTGCCTGCGGGTTAGCATGTGGTAGATATGCATATGGTCTGTGATGACCGGTTCTACCTCCCCCTTTCTACCTCCCTCTTTCTCTCTGTCTCTCTCTCTCTCTCTATGGTTATGTTGGGCTTCGTGCCTGGTTTTATTTGGGCTTATGCCTGGTTGTCTCATGAGACGGGACCGAGCTCGACGCACACAGTAGGGGGCCCTGAATAATAAATCATAATAAGAAAACTTTACACACATCAGATGGAGAATAATAAACTGTTTGCTTGATTGTGTTGGCATGTTAGTACTGGTTGTTGTATGTTTGCATGCATGTCTTGTTGCTCTTCTTTCCTTTCGGACTTGATCTGCACACTCTCATAATTAGACTTATATTGCTCACTGAGTAGGCGACTCACATAATCGCCAACGTTGTTTTTCAGACTTTAGATAGCGTGCAGTCACTTTCCATCCTTCCAGAGTACGGACGTGGTTATCTCAGCAGGTAGCTGTGCTTGATCTCCCGGTTAGATCCATATAGTCGGCATGCATGTTGTTTTTGTTTCTCTTATTTTTACTCCGTGTGTTTTTTCCGCTACATTGGAATTTTTATTGAGATGTCACTATTGATTTTGGATTATTTTATCGGCGGATTGCCGGGATTTACTATTGATGATGTATCGGCAGGATGCCGAGTTTGATTTGAGGCTTGCTAAGCCGGTTTGACCATGTTTGTTATGACATCTCTTTTTATTAAGAATTTTGGATATTGTTGATATTGGATTTCGTGTCCCGGATTTCAGGGGTGTTTTGGTAATTTCGTTTATTTGAGTATTTTATTTGTAAAATTGGGACACGGGTGTTTCAGGAAGAGTTCAAAGCAAGAAACAGTTGCCGATTCTACAACTGAGGCTGAATACATAGCTGCCTCTGGTGCAGCGAAAGAGGCTGTTTGGATTAAGAAGTTCATAACTAAACTTGGGGTGGTTTCGACCATTCACAGTCTGGTTGAGCTCTATTGTCGCAACAATGGGACAATTGCACAGGCTCAAAAACCTAGATACCACCAAAGATCCAAACATATACTCCGACGATAGCGTCTTATTAGAGAGATTATTGATAAAGGCAATGTGAGGTTGTGCAAAGTTCCTTTAGAGAACAATGTAGCAAATCCATTGACTAAGCCGCTCACACAGCAGAAGCATGATGGTATTACTAGTTCCAATGGTATTAGAACCATGGATGATTGACTTTAGTGCAAGTGGGAGATTGCTAGTGTAATGCCCAAAAGCCAATCATTGGATGATTATATACTAAATTTGAAGTCAAGTATTTTGATTAAGGTTTTATTCCAATAAATATGTTTGTTAATCTTGCTTGAACATATTTATAACCTAAGAATATTTTATATTCTTAAAATGTCCCTAGTCGATTATTATTATGGATGGGTTGCAATAATAAATTAAGACTAGCGTATGTTGAGAATTATATGAGACATGAATTCTACATACAGGTACAAGTTAGAGAACTTGTGGACTGGACTGACCCGACATAAGAACACTACATGGGCTTTTATATGTTGTCATTAGTGATTCTTATATGTACTGTCCTTAGACCTGAGATCATCAAGGTTCCCAACACGTGAGTCATATAATTTGATATTACTCTTGGTCATTCGTAATTGAGTGGACCTAAGAGTCATTATTGGGCACATGGTATAATGTGTAGTGGATTTTATATGATCAAGATGGAATTCGTCCAACCCATATAACAGGTATATTATCAGATGGGCCTCCTGATAGAGTTGAACTGTAAATGCATGGCCATGCTCGGATTAAGTGATATGGGGATATCACTTGTTTCTATTTTTACACAGTTAACTCAGGGAACATGAAAACTTAGATTAAACATATACGATAATGACATATTCCATGTCTCATGTTTGATCTTATTATTATGAGGAGAAAGGATATTGACATTTTTCCGAGGCATAATGAGTGAGTACTGATCTTGTTGTTTGGGTAGCAATGATGTGTTGCTTGACACCGATCATTGTTTGTAATTGTAAATAAGAGTTTATAATTATTGTCAAACGTCACAAGTGCCTACAGGGTCACACACTTAGAACTATTGATTCGAGCTAGTGGTTAGACCAGGTAATTGAGCTAGTTGTTAGACCATTGTTGGACCATGATTCGACCGGGTTATTTGGGTTGACTTGGTTCACTAATTATCAGAATTATTGTCTAAAACTTGTGTAATTTTAATGCATAGTGGAGACATAATCATGTATATGATATCTGATTAAAGAGAAGACATAATCATGAAAGTTAATCCATGATTATGTAGGCCAATGTCTAAATAAACTATGCATTACATGTATATGATATGTGTGAAAGATTGAGCAGATTTTTCAGATGAGCACACACAATATTTGTTAAAAACACATCAAACACTCTAGGCTCTCTTGTTCTCGGAATTCTGCAGCTAGTGTTGCGGTTCGGGAGTGCTCGGGTTAGTGATCGTGTGACGGTTGCTAGTGCTCAACAATAGTTCGTATGGATACCGTAGAGGAATCGGGGTTTTGGTTTGGTTCTTGCTGATTTGGGACTGCTGTTGAGAGAAAGGATGCAACAAATCCAGGTATGAAATTCTTGCTATTCGGTTTTCCCCGTTTCACATGGATCCTCCATTAGTTCTGGGTTTTCCGCTGCGTGTCTTATATCCAAATTTGCATGACGGTAAACTTACAGATATTTCTTGAAGGGAAAGATATTGAGATGTGGCATATTTTTCAAAATCCTTACAACAGACCTACAGGAAAAATGCATCTCTGGTCTGAAGAAGAAATGAGGAGAGCTACGCTTGATGCTCAAGCCAAAAATACTCTTTTGTGTGGTATCAACGAGAGTGAGTTTCAAAGGGTTTGATCTTGTGAAACCGCTCATGACATTTGGAGGTTGTTGTGCATCATTCATGAAGGCACAAAATAGGTTAAAGAGTCGAGGCTTAATCACTTGACCAAAGAATATGAGCTATTCCAAATGATTCCTGGTGAAACCTTCCATGCCATGGACACTCGGTTCACTATACTTTACAACATTCTTGCATCATTGGGAAAATTATTGACACATAGAGAAAAAGTTGCAAAAGTTCTAAGGTCACTTCCCAAAGAATAGAAACCTAAAGTGACTGCCATTGAGGAAACGCAAAATCTGAATTTGCTTTCTTATGATGAGCTGATTGGCAGACTAATTTATGATGGTGATAAAATTGAACCAAAAAGGAAGGATGCCGCATTGAACCAAAAGACAAATTCTCAGGTTTGGTAGCATTGACCCTATCCCATCCAATGAACATGTTTTACTTGTTGATAATCTTAAATACAATTTATTGAGTGTTTTCCAACTCTGTGATAAGGGATTTAAAGTCAGTTTCGAAGCCACTAAATGCTTAGTTAGCTTTGTGGATAAAGAAGTGGCTTTTACTGGTACCAGAAAAGGAAATAGCTATTATATATCCTTTGATAATGCTACTAACCCTGAACTTAAATGTTTAAATGTAAGGACATAAACACCAAACTTGTGGCATAGAAGGCTAGGACATGCCAACTTGGATCTTATCTAAAGATTACCAAACAAAATATTGGTGAAAGGTTTAGCCACACTGAAATATGAAAAAAATCTACATGTCGTGCATGTTAGCATGATAAACAGGTTAAAAGTTCCATCAAACCCAAGCATGCTATCTCTATGTCTAGACCTCTTGAATTGTTGCAAATGGATTTGTTTGGACCTATGAGAACCATGGGCATAGGACGTAAAAGATATGTTTTTGTCATTGTTGATGATTACTCAAGATATACATGGGTTATATTTTTTGCTTATATGGATCGTGCACGTGATGAGTTTAGTACTCTTGTTAGACGATTACAAAATAGAAAAAGGATATAAAATTTGGAAAATATGAAGTGATCATAGAGGAGAATTTGATAATCTTGCCTTCAATAATTTATGCGAGCAAAGTGGCATTGCACATATTTTTTCGACTCCTAGAACACGTCAACAAAATGGGGTTGTTGAAAGGAAGAATCAAAATTTGCAAGAAATGGCTAGAACTATGCTTAGCATAAGTTACCAACATATTTCTGGACAGAGGGTGTGAAGGACACACCGAATTTTTATACTGGTTCACACACACAACTTGTGACTAATCCAGTCTTCCGAGAGACTTTTTCAAAGATTTCACTATCCAAGTTAAGCTTCGAGGTGCTTAACAAACCGTTTACAACCTAAGAGTTCAAGACACATGAACCTCAACTCACTTGCTTGAAGATACCTCGCTTCAAGAGTTCTTACAAAGAAAGAAAGCTCTCTTCCTATGAATTACTACTAGGGAACAATCCTCCCTTAAGGTGTATGACTACACTTATATCACTCAAAGCAAAAGCTCTCTCAAAGAGTAAATTTTGTATAAACAAGATAAGCTATATAAGGGCAATTCTGAATCCTCAAGGATATTGGCTCATAAAAATTGTGTATGAATGTATAACAATTGTTAGTAATATGCCCAAAAGCCAATCATGGATATTTATTTATAGTCATGTACATACACTTTAAGGTTACTCCAATAAGTATCGTTTATGAGATAAACGCTTGCACATACTTATAACCCTAGAATATTTCATATTCTTAAATGTCCCTAGTCGATTATTATTACGGATGGGTTATAATAATAAATTAAGACTAGCGCATGTTGAGAATTGCATATGTGATATGAATTCTACATACGGGTACAAGTTGGAGAACTTGTGGACTGGACCGACCCACATAAGAACGCTACATGGAACGTTATATGTTTGTCGATAGCGTTACTTATTGATGTGTTGTCCTTTGACCTGAGAACGTCAAGGTTCCCAACATATGAGTCATGTACTTTGATATTATTCCTAGTCATTCATAACTGGGTGGGCATAAGGGTAATCATTGGGTATATGATGTAGTATGTAGCGGGTTTTGTATGATCTAGAGGGGATTCGTCCAACCCATATAACGGGTATATTATCGTATGGTTTCTTGATAGAGTTGAACTGTAAATGCACGGCCGTGCTCGGATTATGATATGTTGATATCATTGGTATCCGTTTTACACAGTTAACTCGAGGATCAAGAAACCGAGATTAAACATATACGAGATTGACATATTCCATGTCTCGTGTTTAATCTTGATAATGGGACGAAGGGATGATGACATATTCCGAGGCATAGAGAATCAGTACTGATCTTGTCGTTCGGGTAGCAACGATGTGTTGCTAGACGCCGCTCTTTGCTTATAATTGTAAAATGGGATTTTACAATTATTGCCGGACGTTACAAGTGCCTACAGGGTCACACATATAGAACCGTTGATTTGAGCAGATGGTCGAACCGTGGTTGGACCATGGTTGGACCGAGTGTGGTTGGACCGCGATTAAACCGTGGTTGGACCATGGACGTTTTTGGGGTGGTTTGGCTCACTAAATATCAGATTTATTGAACCATTATTGAGGCCATGTGATGTGTATTCCATTGTGCTTAATGGTGGACATGATGATGAGAATCTTAATCATGTGGCCAAAGGTGTTGGCCACCTTGTCTTCCACCTTTTGTGAGTTGGATTAGATCAAAAGCATAATCTGATTATGCAAGGTGTATCCAACGTTTTTGGGTCTGAAAAATTCAGAGTATTGAGCCTTGAGAAGTGTTCTTGAGAGCTTGAGAAAACACACACTTACCCCTTTCTTTGTGAAAGAAAAAGAACACCAAAACACCACAAACACAAGCCCCGGTTTTACTCTTGCTAGCACATCAGTCCGGGGAGCTCGTTCTTGGATTCGTGTGACGATTCCGAGAAGGTCACGGTTCGTGTGGATACCGTAGAGGAGCAGGTCTTCTTCTTGCTCTAACTGATTCGTTCCAGCCTTCGTCTTGGTCTAGATGATTCGTTCCAGCAGTTGGGTGAAAGACCTCAACCGAACAAGGTATGAAATTTTGTTATACGGTTTATATGCTTCACATGTGGTTCTTGGCTAAGTTTCCTTTGCTTCTGCTGCATCTTTTGCTTTTATATGATTGTCATATAGCCTAGGGAAACTCACAGTGGTAGCGGAGCCTTCTTGTGAAGCTCTAAACCGTGTAATTGATTCATATGTGATATGATCATCTAAGCATGTGTTGGAATCATTTTGTGTATGTGATATGCCAAATGATTTTGAACATGATGTCTTAGTGTTTTGGCGATTGATATGCTGCTTTTGATTTGGTATATATATGTGTTTTGCCATTCAAATATATTCATATGCTTGATATGTCTTAGTGAATATGCATGATATGTTCTATGTGATAAAGCATGATCATGTCATATTGTCTTCAATTGCATGTATGTGATACATATGTTGTTGAGGTTGATTTGTCAAAAGTGTTTTGACAACAAGAGGTTGATTGATATGAGATATCAATCAAGATGATTATGGCTTTAGGTCGAAGGGTTCGACTAAGAAAAACCGAGTGTCGGTTTGCGTTTGCAACGATTGTTGTTCATGAGCTGCAAGGCCAGGACATCGATGTTCATCAGATGGACATCGATGTCCACATGACATTTTCCTTGGCCGAGACCACTGGACATCGATGTTCATCCCATGAACATCGATGTTCTGTGTAGTCTAGCCATGGTAGAGAACATTGAACATCGATGTTCATGAGATGAACATCGATGTCCTGTGTAGGTTGGCCTTGGCAGATTCACATGAACATCGATGTTCAAGGTTGAACATCGATGTCCAAGCCTTGTGAGATTTGTTTGAGATTCCAGAGACCAAATAACATCGATGTTCACCTTAGGACATCGATGTCCTTGTGTTTGAGAGTCTCAAACATCGATGTTTAGAGGTTAGACATCGATGTTAAAATGCTACTGCCATGTTTTTGGACCTTCGGAACTTTCCAACATCGATCTCCAAGAGTTGAACATCGATGTTCATGAGTTCCAGAGGCCAATGAACCTTTAGAACTTGCCAACATCGATGTCCAAGAGTTGAACATCGATGTTCTTGAGCTCTGCCAAATAGTTTGGACTTCCAGAGCCTCAAGGACATCGATGTTCATGTCAGGACATCGATGTCCTAGAATACCCACATCGATGTTGTGGAGACCAGTAACTTCAACAGCGAATTAAGGGTAGATGGAGGCCTAACTGGTGTCTGGCCTGAACAGCAAAGTTGTAGCTCTACTTCTTAGCTTTCCAGGGACACTAAGTTTGTACAAATCCGAGCTCTACAGCTCTGGATATGGCCGAAATACTAAGTGCTGCCAATTGTTGGCGAGAATCAGATTCTCATAGACATCGATGTTCATTTATGGACATCGATGTTCACTTGCATTTTTGTTTTCCAAATTTGCTTAACATCAATGTATGATTAAATGATAATATGCATGAGATGTATGAACATATGTTGATGAAATATTAAGTTCTTAGTTGCCTTCCATGATGAGCACTAATCATTGCTTAGATCAACACTAGGTAGGTTTTGCCCTAGCAAGGTGCCTATGTTTATCCTAGCAAGGTTCGAGAGGATAATTGTAATATCCCGATTGCTTATTGTGGGTTTGGACTTAACTAGGTTACCTTAATAGGATTAAGAACCTAGAGGCAAGGGTTGAGCAATGTCTATAAGATAGACTTGGACAAGGTGTTGTTCACTCAACTATCCAAGAGTTACATATAGATGTAATTGACAAGAGTTGTCTACCTAAATAGCTATGATGTAGGTGATCAGCCCTAGCTGATTTATGTTGTAGTGAAATATGGATCTTGGCCTATTTATATAATTGTCTTGATTTATATAGTAGGAGTACATTTAATAGAATTCCTTATTAAATGATTTGTATGCATGACTATTATTTGTGTGAGTTGATCTTGTTGTAGAATTACCATGGCACAAAACACTAGCACCTATTATTGCGATTGGTCCTAGAGTAGGACAAGCTGAATAGGAATAGTTTCCTAGAGTGGCATCACATTTTGAGGATAGACTTCAGACAAGAAAAATTTGTATGTCCTTGAAGGGCCTGTTCTTAATGAATTGGCGCCTAATGCTTCTAGGGCAGAAGTAGATGCTTGTGAGTAGCATGTTGATGATGCATTGGATGTTACATGCCTTATGGTAATTTCCATGGGCTCTGAGCTTCTGAAGCAAGATGAGAACATGTGGGCGTTCGATATGATCGAACATCTGAAATTGCTCTAAGGAGAGCAAGTAAGGCATGAGAGGTACGAGACCTCTAAGGCATTGTTCCAATGCAAGATGGTTGAGTTGTCACCCGTTGGACCTCATGTGCTCAAAAGTACTAGATACATTGAGAGCCTTGAGGGTCTTAGTTTCCTTGGAAAAGGAAAAGGGTAAAGCAATGTTAGACAAGAAGAAGAAATGTACCAAAAGGTTTGGAGCATATACATCTTCTTGTTCTCATGTGCTGATACCCAAGGGAGGTATTGCAAAGGTAGGAAATTGTTTCCGTTGCAATAAACCAGGCCATTTGAAATGCAACTGCCCTGTTTACCTTGAAGAGGTAAAGAAGCAGAAGGGAAGTGAGACTTCCGCTTCAGGTATTTTGTTATAGAGGCTCATATCTCTACCTCTGCATCGTGGGTATGAGATACCGGATGTGGTTCTCACATTTTAGGAAATGTGAAGGAACTGAGAAAGAGTGGGAGATTGGCTAAGGACGAGATAGACCTACGCCTCGGAATTGGAGCAAGAGTTGCTAAATTAGCCGTAGGGACTTTCTATCTATCCTTACCGAATGGTTTGGTTTTAGAACTGGACAATTGTTATTATGTACTTGCCATAAGCAGGAATTTGATTTTTGTGTCTTGTATGTACAAGAAAGGTTTTTCATTGAAAATAAAGAACAATTGTTGTTTTATTTATTTCAATGAAATTGATCGTGGTGGTGCATTTTAAACGATGGTTTGTGTGTTCTAAACCTAGTAACGCCTATCTATAGCATTAATACGAAGAAGGTTAAGATTACATCATTCTAGTGAAACCTATCTCTGGCATAGTCGTTTGGGCCATATAGACGAGACTCGTATTCCTAAACTCCATAAAGTTGGATTTTAGACTCATTTGATTTTGAATCATATGAGATATATGAGTCATGTTTATTAGGCAAAATGACTAAGGCTTCCTTTACGGGTAAAGGTGAAGAGCCTAGGACTTGATAGGTCTAATACATACTGATGTATGCGGAACTATGTCTACACAGGCTAGAGGTGTTTTTCAATACTTCATTACGTTTACTGATGACTTCAGTAGATACGGCTATGTGGATCTAATGGACACAAGTCGGAATCCTGTGAAAGGTTCATAGAATTCAAGAATGAAGTACAGAATCAACTCGGAAAGGTATTAAGATGCTTTGATCAAATCGAGGCAGTGAATACTTAGACCGAGAGCTTCTTGATCATCTAAAGGGTTGTGGTATAGTATCACAAATTACTCCACCGGATACGCTTCCATGAAATGTTGTATCCGAAAGGAGGAACGGAACCTTGTTGGACTTGGTTCGTTCTATGATGAGTCAAACTAACCTTTCTTCTTCCTTTTGGGGACATGTATTATTGAGTGCTGTATTTACACGTAACCGTGTTCCATCTATATCGGTCAAAAGACACCATATGAGATATTGACTGGGAAGCGTCCCAACTTGTCTTTTATGAGGGTTTAGGGTTGTCATACTTACGTGAGACGTGAAGCATCGGATAAACTCGACCCTAAATCCGACAAGTGCTTTTTGTATGATACCTTAAAGGTATTATTTCTATAATCCCATAGAGCACAAAGTGTTTATGGCTCAGACTGCTATTTTCTACAAAGAGTGTTTATTTCTAGAAAAATCAGTGGGAGGATAATAGAACTCGAAGAAATTCGAGATGAAGAGGCTGAGATGGAACAAAGGACAGGATCCGCAAGTTGTTGTGGATGAGAATCCTGTACCTAAAACACATGGACCGCGTAGGTCGGATAGGACTCGGTATGAGCTTGAGAAATATGGATTTCTCATAACTCATGTTGGAGATGTGATGCTCATAAGTCAGGATGAGCTCACTTCCTATCGGCTGATCATTACGGGTCTAGACTCCAAGAGGTGGCTAGAAGCCATGAATTCGGAAATGGAATCCATGGATGAGAACAAGGTATGGACCTTGGTTGATCCACCTGAAAGGGTAAAACCTGTAGGGTGCGAATGTGTCTTTGTGAAAGATCGACATGGATGGTAATGTGATTACCTTTAAGGGCAATTGGTTACGAAAGGTTTCAAGCTAGTTCATGGTATTGACTATGATGAAACCTTCACACCAGTCGCCAAAGTTAAATCTATCCGAATTCTATTGGCTATAGCTGGATGCCATGACTATGAGATATGGTATGCAAGTTCCAAATGTCCATTTGTGGACTAAAGCAAGCTTCTAGGAGTTGGAATCTTCGTTTTAATGATGTAATCAAAGAGTTTGGCTTCATTAAAAGTGAAGATGATTCATGTGTTTACAAGAAGGTTAGTGGGAGCACTATTATTTTCTTGTTGATTGTATGTTGACGACATCCTACTTATTGGGAATGACACTCCGACACTAAAGTCTGTAAAGACTTGGTTAGGAAAGAATTTCTCAGTGAAGGACTTAGGAGAAGCTGCCTAAGTGTTAGCCATAAAGATCTATAGAGATAGATCCAAAAGGCTTCTCGGGCTAAGTCAGAGTACATATATTGACAGGATGCTAAAGAGGTTTAGCCTGCAAAGATACCAAGAACGGTTTCTTTCCCATGTCACATGGCATAGCTCTCTCAAAGAATCTATATCCTAGTATGACTAAGGAGAGAGACCGGATGGGTTAGATTCCTTATGCGTTTGCAGTAGGATCTATCATGTATGCCATGCAATGTACTAGGCCGGATGTCACTTATGCTTTTGAGTGTCACAAGCAGATGCCAATTTGATTCCGGTGAAAGTCACTGGATAATGGTTAAATATCCTTAAGTACTTGAGAAGCACTAAGGATGCATTCCTGGTTTACGGAAGCGTTGATGGGCTTGTTGTAAAGTGTTTCAAAGATGCCAGCTTCCAAACTGACAGGGATGAATTTAGATCGCAATAAGGATATGTGTTTCGTCTTGGAGATGGTACTGTGAGCTGGAAGAGTTCCAAGCAAGAACAACCACCGACTCTACAACTAAGGCTGTTTATAGTTCCTTTTGGGAACAATGTAGCAGATACATTGTCTAATCTTCTCACGCAACTGAAGCATGATGGTCATGTTAGATCCACATGTATAAGATACATGGATGATTGGCTTTAGTGCAAGTGGGAGATTGTTAGTAATATGCCCAAAAGCCAATCATGGATATTTATTTATAGTCATGTACATACACTTTAAGGTTATTCCAATAAGTATCGTTTATGAGATAAACGCTTGCACATACTTATAACCCTAGAATATTTCATATTCTTAAATGTCCCTAGTCGATTATAATTACGGATGGGTTATAATAATAAATTAAGACTAGTGTAAGTTGAGAATTGCATATGTGATATGAATTCTACATACGGGTACAAGTTGGAGAAATTGTGGACTGGACCGACCCATATAAGAACGCTACATGGAACGTTATATGTTTGTCGATAGCGTTACTTATTGATGTGTTGTCCTTTGACCTGAGATCGTCAAGGTTCCCAACATATGAGTCATGTACTTTGATATTATTCCTAGTCATCCGTAACTGGGTGGGCATAAGGGTAATCATTGGGTATATGATGTAGTATGTAGCGGGTTTTTTATGATCCAGAGGGGATTCGTCCAACCCATATAACGGGTATATTATCGGATGGTTTCTTGATAGAGTTGAACTGTAAATGCACGGCCGTGCTCGGATTATGATATGTTGATATCATTGGTATCCGTTTTACACAGTTAACTCGAGGATCAAGAAACCGAGATTAAACATATACGAGATTGACATATTCCATGTCTCGTGTTTAATCTTGATAATGGGAAGAAGGGACGATGACATATTCCGAGGCATAGAGAATCAGTACTGATCTTGTCGTTCGGGTAGCAATGATGTGTTGCTAGACGCCGCTCTTTGCTTATAATTGTAAAATGGGATTTTACAATTATTGCCGGACGTTACAAGTGCCTACAGGGTCACACACATAGAACCGTTGATTCGAGCAGATGGTCGAACCGTGGTTGGTAATCTTAATCATGTGGCCAAAGGTGTTGGCCACCTTGTCTTCCACCTTTTGTGAGTTGGATTAGATCAAAAGCATAATCTGATTATGCAAGGTGTATCCAACGTTTTTGGGTCTGAAAAATTCAGAGTATTGAGCCTTGAGAAGTGTTCTTGAGAGCTTGAGAAAACACACACTTACCCCTTTCTTTGTGAAAGAAAAAAAACACCAAAACACCACAAACACAAGCCCCGGTTTTACTCTTGCTACCACAACAGTCCGGGGAGCTCGTTCTTGGATTCGTGTGAGGATTCCGAGAAGGTCACGGTTCGTGTGGATACCGTAGAGGAGCAGGTCTTCTTCTTGCTCTAACTGATTCGTTCCAGCCTTCGTCTTGGTCTAGATGATTCGTTCCAGCAGTTGGGTGAAAAACCTCAACCGAACAAGGTATGAAATTTTGTTATACGGTTTATATGCTTCACATGTGGTTCTTGGCTAAGTTTCCTTTGCTTCCGCTGCATCTTTTGCTTTTATATGATTGTCATATAGCCTAGGGAAACTCACAACAACGAATGCTTAAATTCTAGAGAGTTGATTGTTTTTAAACAGAGGTGTAATAACTCTATTTATATGTCTAAAAATTTGTATGATTGTTAGGGAATCATTCCAAAACACCTTTAGACAAATTAGCTGTGAACACTCAAATTTAGCCATCTATTTGTTTTATTGGATGATTATTGTGTATTTGAGCCCAAGGTTATTCTATATAAATTTTTGGTCTCTTATGTGGCTTAGAAACCCAATAAATGAATTCATGGATTGTTCTTATAATTAGGCCCAGGCTTAGCATGATTTTTCTGACTTAGTTGTCTCTGATTTCCGTTGGATTAGAGGCCCAATTAAGTTAGCTTATTATTTTCCCTTTTTATTGAATAAAAGAGGAATAATCTTAATCCTTGGAGTGGAGGTTAAGTAATTGTGTTTAGATGGAAAGAATCTAGAGTTTCCCTCAAGGAAAAGGAGTCCTTCTTGTCTAGGGATCGTTACTTTTCGTGCAAGAATCGAATTGGAGTCAAAATAGGCAAAACTGGGTCAAACTAGGAGAACAGGTGAACAGTAACCGACTGGCCGGCGGTCATGGCGACATGACCGCCACCAGCCGGCGGTCAAGTGAACATGACCGCCACCTGCTGACGGTCATCCCGACATGACCGCCCGCAGTGGCGGTCATCGGTCCCCAAAGTCGGTTCAAAATTCGTTTTTCCTTTTTTATGGACTCCTACTTTTAGCCATCAGATTTAGGGTTTTAATCTCGACCCTAGGATCAAAACCACGACCCCTGAGGCCCTGAGAACTATAAATAGAGCCCTCATAACAAAAAATTGGGGATTTTTGGGGGGATTGGCCATTAAGCTTTTTTCTTGGGAAAACTCTACTCTTTTCCTCTCTCAATCCGATTTCTCTCTTTTCTCTATCGGATTTCACGTGGTGTGTTGTCTAGTGTTGTTTCAGTATTAGTTCCAGAGCCAATCAACGTGGAGCTAAGGTGTGGAAAACGATTGGAGGCACCCTACACACATCAAACGCGAAGAACGACGAAGAACACACCCTTGGTGGTAACTCGATTTCATCTCTTTTCAATCTCGAATTTCTCTGCGATTTTTCTGGGATTATTTGCTAATACTGACATGCTTTCTTGAGTGTTGTTTCTAACCCAAGAAATACGTGGGCTTTGAACCCAACCGGGGTACGTAGGATGTCTCTAGTGGATGAGACGCAAGCCAAATTAATTCTTTTCTTTTTCTCTTCTTTTTATGTCGATTCTATATATATTATTGTTTGTTTGCTACTAGATTCTGGTTTACACACACGCACACATGCAGCAAAACACATAAACTCGCTTAAATTGCATATTATTTTGCCCAAGCATGGATGGGGTGCCTAATACCTTCCTATCTATGACGAACCCCCGAATTCGGTATCTTTGGTTAGCAAATCTGGTTGCTTTGTGGGCGTAAACGAGTCATCTTGTGATTTTTCCTGAGTTTTTCCACGGCCAATAAATCTTGGGTGGCGACTCCATCGATTGCCGAAAGGTGAGTGATCACAGTTTGGCAACTCCGCTGGGGAAGTAGTGGGTTTAAGAAATAATGTGCAATTTTCGCTTGAGTTTTGTGCTTTGTTATGTGTCACTTGCATGCTTGCATTGATAATTGTGTGTTTAACCTCTACCTTAAGGGAGCACGACGAGTCCTTGCCCATGGCATACCATCACTCATGGTGATCATGGCATGCGATTTGTCCGTTACCCACCGCGCGCTTAGATTAGGCACCTCGGCCTGCGACCTCACGCGGCACCACTCGTGTCACATGTGAGTAGGCTGAAACACCCATAGCAGCGGTTATTTGGCCCCCAACCAGCCTGCATACCCTTGCATATAGTTGAATGAAACCCTAGGGGTACTTGCCTTGTATGGAAATATGTTGTGTAATTATGCTTGCCTTTCGTGGATCCAAATTAAATGTGCATTCATGTTTTCCAAAAACACAAAACCCTAGTCGAATTTTTTTAACTTGTTTTTCAAAATTTCCTTTTTCAAAATTAATTAAGGAGCTGGTTTATATTTTTCTAAAAAATAATTTTTCGAAAAAAAAAACAAAAACAAAAAAAATTAAAAATCGTTAGAAAACAAAAAAAATCGAAAATCCAGAAAAATAAAAAAAATAAACAAATCCTTTTTGTGCCTAATAGTCATATTTTCAAATAGAAACTTCGGCTCCATACTTTTCCCGTTTTTTCAAGCATTCTCCTTTGTGCATTTGAATAAGTGTCAAATCGATGGACGATTTCTTATACGTGTGCGCTTACTATTTGGACACCATGAGTGACGATACTATCCAAGTCGACGACCCGACTGTGATGAAGGAGTTGATGGAGAAACTAAAGGGTGTTAGTATGACACATTTTCTTGGGGTATTGGAAGCCGCAAAAGGTGGTGATGGTACCGTAGCCCAATCATCTAGGAAGGCCACTAGCAAAGCCGATGGTAAGCGGCTAATCATGATTGATGAAAACATGGAAATTCCAGCACCTCACCTAGAGGAGAAGGTTGACAAAATCGAGGTGATGTTCAAGGACCTCAAGAGGAAAGAGGGTGACTACAACTTGGATCGTTTAGCTCTCTTCCCCGAAGCTCGATTACCCAATAAGTTCAAGATGCCCACTAACACATTTGAAGATCTATGTTCGCACTCTCTACCCCAAGGTAATTGGTCAAGAATTGATGGCACAACTCTTCCAACGCTCTTTAGGAGGGGCGGCACTACAATGGTGTAAGTTTCCGTAATCTATATGACACTCATATACAACATCAAATGCACAGCGGAAGCAAGGAAACTTAACCAAGAACCAAGTGATGCATCATAAACCGTATAATAAAACTTAACATACCTGGAAGATTAGGATCTTTCACCTAATAGCTGGGTAGAATCAGTGAGAGCTTGACAACAGCCTACCTCCTCTACGGTATCCACACGAACCGTGTTCGACTTGGTATCGTCACACGAAACCAACTCCGAGCACTCCCGGACTGGGTGCTAGCAGCAGAAACCGGGAGCTTGGGTTTTGTGGTGTTTTTTGGTTCTTCTTCTTTTCTTTCACAAAGAGGAAGAAGAAGAAAGGTTGAGAGGGTGTTTTGAAGCACTGAAAAATGTGGTGAGGGAGCAGAGGAAGTGAATGATCAGATCACACACACCCCCACTCCCAAAGGTCCATTAGTGGAGGTAATGGCCAACACCTTGGCCCCAATACCACTATTATTATGTCTTGACATAATAATGGTCCACTAATCCTTATCATCATGCACAACACCTAAAGTGGCACTAAAGGGGCTCAATAATGCTGACATTTAGCAAACCAACCACCAAAAAACGGCCCTGGTTCAATCCTGGTCCAACCACACCCCGGTCGAACCATGGTCCAACCACGGTTCAACCACCTGCTCGAATCGACGGTTCTATGTGTGTGACCCTGTAGGCACTTGTAACGTCCGGCAATAATTGTAAAAACTCATTTTACAATTATAAGCAAAGAGCGGCGTCTAGCGACACATCATTGCTACCCGAACGACCAGATCAGTGATTCTCTATGCCTCGGAATATGTCATCGTCCCTTCGTCCCATTATCTAGATCAAACACGAGACATGGAATATGTCAATCTCGTATATGTTTAATCTATGTTTCTTGATCCCCGAGTTAACTGTAGAAAACGGATACCCGTGATATCACCATATCACCTAATCCGAGCATGGCCATGCATTTAACAGTTCAACTCTATCAAGAAACCATACGATAATATACCCGTTATATGGGTCGGACGAATCCCCTCTTGATCAATCAAAACCCACTACATACTCGGCATATACCCAATGATTACCCTTATGTCCACCCAGTTACGGATGACTAGGAATAACATCAAAGTACATGATTCATATGTTGGATACCTTGATGATCTCAGGTCGGAGGACAATACATCTATAAGAAACGCTATCGACATACATATAACGTTCCATGTAGCGTTCTTATGTGGGTCGGTCCGGTCAACAAGATCCCCATCTTGTACCCGTATGTAGAATTCGTAACTCATACAATCCTCAACATACGCTAGTCTTATTTTATTATTACAACCCAACCATAATAATAAACGACTAGGGACTTTTAAGAATATACATATCAAATACATATACACTAGGGTTATATATATGTGCAAGCGATTATCTCATAATCATATATATAGGCATAACCTCAAATATGTATACATGAATACAATCATCCATAGATTGGCTTTTGGGCATATTACTAACAATCTCCCACTTGCACTAAAGCCAATCATACATGTATCTAATACCTATGGATGCGCAATGACCATCATGCTTCTGCTGCGTGAGGGGCTTAGTCAACGGGTCTGCTACATTGTTCTCAGTAGGAACTCTGCACAGCCTGACATCGCCTCTATCTATGATCTCTCGAATCAGATGATAGCGTCGGAGAATGTGTTTGGATCTCTGGTGGTATCTAGGCTCTTGAGCTTGTGCGATTGTTCCATTGTTGTCACAATAGAGCTCAATCGGACTCTCAATACTAGGAACCACCCCAAGTTCAGTTACGAACTTCTTAATCCAAACAGCCTCTTTCGCCGCATCTGAGGCAGCAATGTACTCTGCCTCGGTTGTAGAATCTGCAACTGTTTCTTGCTTAGAACTCTTCCAGCTTACAGCACCACCTCCAAGACAAAACACATATCCAGATTGCGATCTGAAATCATCCCTATCGGTTTGGAAGCTAGCATCGGTGTAACCCTTTACAACGAGCTCATCAACGCTTCCGTAAACCAGGAATGCATCCTTAGTCCTTCTCAAGTACTTAAGGATATTCTTAACCGCCATCCAGTGACTCTCACCGGGATCAGATTGGTACCTGCTCGTGACACTCAGAGCATAAGCGACATCAGGTCGAGTACATAACATGGCGTACATAATAGATCCTATTGCCGAAGCATAAGGGATCTGTCTCATCCGCTCTCTCTCACTTGATGTACTAGGACATTGACTCTTTGAGAGAGAGACGCCATGTGACATGGGTAAGAATCCCTTCTTGGAATTCTCCATGCTAAACCTCTTTAGCACTTTGTCAATATACGTACTCTGACTTAGCCCGAGAAGCCTTTTGGATCTATCTCTATAGATCTTTATGCCTAACACTTAGGCAGCTTCTCCTAAGTCCTTCATTGAGAAATTCTTTCCTAACCAAGTCTTTGCAGATTTTAGTGTCGGAATATCATTCTCAATAAGTAGGATGTCGTCGACCTACAACAACAAGAAAACAATAGTGCTCCCACTAACCTTCTAGTAAACACATGAATCATCTTCACTTTTAATGAAACCAAATTCTTTGATTACTTCATTAAAAACAAAGATTCCAACTCCTTGAAGCTTGCTTTGGTCCACAAATGGACCTTCGCAACTCGCAGCTATAACCAATAGAATCCGGATGGATTTAACCATGGCAACTGGTGAGAAGGTTTCATCATAGTCAATACTATGAACTTGCTTGAAACCTTTTGCAACCAATTGCCCTTTAAAGGTAATCACATTACCATCCATGTCGGTCTTTCACAAAGACCCATTTGCACCCTATAGGTTTTACCCTTTCAGGTGGATCAAACAAGGTCCATACCTTGTTTTGATACATGGATTCCATTTCCGAATTCATAGCTTCAAGCCACTTCTTGGAGTCAAGACCCGTAATGGTCAGCTGATAGGAAGTGGGCTCTTCCTTACTTCTGAGCATCACATCACCGGTATGAGTCACGAGAAATAAATATTTCTCAGGCTCATGCCGAATCCTATCCGACCTTCGCGGTCCATGTGTTACAGGAACAGGATTCTCGTCCACTACACTTTGTGGTTCCTTTTCTTGTTCCATCTCAGCCTCTTTATCTTGAACACTTTGTGCTCTAGAGGATTATAGAAATAATACCTTTAAGGTATCATACAAAAGGCACTTGTCGAATTTAGGGTCGAGTTTATTTGATGCTTAACGTCTCACGTAGGCCTCACAACCCTAAATCCTCATAAAAGACAAATTGGGACGCTTCCCAATCCATATCTCATATGGTGTCTATCCAACCGATTAGATGGAACACGGTTAAGGTAAATGCAGCACTCAATAATGCATGTCCGTAAAAGGAAGAAGGAAGGTCAGCTTGACTCATCATAGAACGAACCATGTCTAACAAGGTTTTGTTCCTCCTATCGGATACGCCATTCCAATGAGGCATACCTGGTGGAGTAAGTTGTGATACTATACCACAACTCTTTAGATAGTCAAGAAAGTCTCGGTCTAAGTATTCACCTCCTCGATCTTATCGAAGCATCTTAATACTTTCTGAGTCGATTCTGTACTTCATTCTTAAATTCTTTGAACTTTTCAAAGGATTCCGACTTGTGTCTCATTAGATACACTTAGCCGTATCTACTGATGTCATCAGTAAATGTAATGAAGTATTGAAAACTACCTCTAGCCTGGGTAGACTTTGGTTCGTATACATCAGTATGTATTAGACCTAGCAAGTCCTAGGCTCTTCACCTTTACCCGTAAAGGAAGCCTTAGTCATTTTGCCGAATAAATATGACTTATATGTCTCATATGATTCAAAATCAAATGAGTCTAAAAATCCAACTTTATGGAGTTTAGGAATACGAGTCTCGTTTATATGAGCCAAACGACTATGCCAGAGATAGGTTTCACTAGAATCATGTAATCTAACCTTCTTCGTATTAATGTTATAGATAGGCGTTACTAGGTTTAGAACATACAAACCATCGTTTAAAATGCACCATCACAATCAATTTCATTGAAATAAATAGAACAACAATTGTTCTTTATTCTCAATAAAACTTTTCTTGTCCATACAAGATACAAAAATCAAATTCCTGCTTATGGTAGTTACATAATATTAATTGTATAGTTCTTAAACCAAAATACTAGGTAAGGATAGATATAAAGTCCCTACGGCTAATGTAGCAACTCTTCTGAGGCATAGGTCTATCTCATCCTTAGCCAATCTCCCACTCTTTCTCAGTTCCTACACATTTCTACAAATGTGAGAACCACATATGGTATCTAATACCCATGAGGCAGAGGTAGAGATATAAACCTCTATAACAAAATTCCTGAAGCGGAAGTCTCACTTCCCTTCTGCTTCTTTACCTCTTCAAGGTAAACAGGGCATTTGCGTTTCTAATGGCTTGGTTTGTTGCAACGGAAACAATTTCCTTCTTTGCAACACCGCCCATGGGTATCAGCACATGAGAATAAGAAGATGCACATGCACCAAACCTTTTGGTACATTTCTTCTTCTTCTCTAACTTTGCTTTACCCTTTCCTTCTCGTAGGAAACCAAGACCCCTAAGGCTCTCAATGTATCTAATCATCTTGAGCACACGAGGTCTAACGGGTAATAACTTAGCCATCTTGCATTGGAACAATGCCTTAGAGGTCTCGTACCTCCCATGCCTTACTTGCTCATCTCAGAGCATTTTCAGGTGTTTGATCATATCGAACGCCCACATGTTCTCATCTTTCTTCTGAAGCTCAGAGTCTATGGCAATTAGCATAAGGCATGCAACATCCAATGCATCATCAACATGCTTCTCACAAGCATCTACTTCTGCCCCAGAAGCATTAGGCGCTGATTCATTAAGAACGGGCCCTTCAAGGACATACAAATTTTTTTTGTTTGAAGACTATCCTCAAAATGTGATGCCACTCTAGGAAACTATTCCTATTCAGCTTGTCCTACTCAAGGACCAATCGCAATGATAAGTGCTAGTGTTTTGTGCCATGATAATTCTACAACAATGATCTACTCACACAAATAATAGTCATGCATATATAATCATTTAATAAGGAATTCTATTAAATGGCTCCTACTACATAAATCAAGACAATTATATAAGTAGGCCAAGATCCATATTTCACTACAACATAAGTCAGCGAGGGCTGATCACCTACATCATAGCTATTTAGGTAGACAACTCTTGTCAATTACATCTCTATGTAACTCTTGGATAGTTGAGTGAACAACACCTTGTCCATGTCTGTCTTACAGACTTGCTCAACCCTTGCCTCTAGGTCCTTAATCCTATTAAGATAACCTAGTTAAGTCCATACCCACAATAAGCAATCGGGATATTACAATTATCCACTCGCACCTTCTTAGGATAAACAATGGCACCTTGCTTTGGCAAAAACCTACCAATTGTTGATCTTAAGCTTGATGAGTGCTTATCATGGAAGACAACTAAGAACTTAATATTTTTCATCAACATATAATTCCAGCAAATTAAATGCTTGTTCTTGATAAATCATACATTGATGTCATGTAAGTTTGGAAACCAAAATTACATGTGAACATCGATGTTCAACTTGTAACATCGATGTTGTGAGAATCTGATTCTCTCCAACTACTTGGCAGTAGCTCAATAACATCGATGTTCAACTCTTAAACATCGATGTTGTTAAGATTTTTGAACTCCAAACTATTTGGCAGTAGCTCAATAACATCGATGTTGAACTTTCAAACATCGATGTTGTTGAGATTCTGAAAGTTTAAGATTTTGGCAGTACACAGTATATCGGCCATATCCAGAGCTGTAGAGCTGGGATTTGTGCAAACTTGGTGTCCCTGGAAAGCTAAGAAGTAGGGCTATAACTTTGCTGTTCAGGCCAGACACCAATTCGGCCTTCTTCTGCCCCGAATTTGCTGTTTATGTCACTGGTCTTCACAACATCGATGTTGAACCCTTCAACATCGATGTTTGAAGTTTGCGAATCCACAAAACATCGATGTTGATACTCAAACATCGATGTTGGAGGTTTCCGAACCCTCAAAACATCGATGTTGAACATAAAACATCGATGTTGGAGGTTGCCAAATGCATAAAACATCGATGTTAACACTTAAACATCGATGTTTGAGTACTTGAACTCCAAACCATTTGGCAGTAGCTCAAAAACATCGATGTTGGACATTAAAACATCTATGTTTTGAGTACTTGAAAGTTCAATATCTTGGCAGTAGCATTATAACATTGATGTTTAACACTTAAACATCGATGTTTGGGTTCTGGAACTCAAGAACATCGATGTTGACACTCACACATCGATGTTGTTGGAGTTCTGGAACTCAAACCAATTTGGCCGAGCTCAAATAACATCGATGTTTAACTCTTAAACATCGATGTTGTGAGAATTTTGCATGAGAACATCGATGTTGGTCACCCAAACATCGATATTATTTTGATTCTGCCAAAACCAGCCTTCTTAGAACATCGATGTTGTACTTTACAACATCGATGTTTAATGGGCTCGGCCAAGGCAAATCACCATGTGAACATCGATGTTAGTCTTATCAACATCGATGTTGAGCCCCTGTTGTACTAGACCGACAATCGTTCAATGCACAAACCGACACTCGATTTTTCCTAGTCGAACCATTCGTCCTACTGCCATAAACATCTTGATTGATATCTCATACCAATCAAGTGCTGATTGTCAAAACACTTTTGACAAATCAACCTCAACAACATATATATCACATATATACACAATTGAAGACAATAAGACATGATCATGGTTTATCACATAGAACATATCATGTACATCTACTAAAACATATCAAACATATGCATAAATTTTTATCGCTAACTTCATACACCAAAACAAACTCAGCATATCTTTTGACAATACACAAACACATCATGTTCAAAATCACTTAGCATATCTCATACATTAGATGATTCCTACACATGCTAAGATGATCATATCACATATGCATCACCTATACGGTTTAGAGCTTCACAAGAAGGCTTCGCTACCACTGTAAGTTTCTGTAATCTACATGACACTCATATACAACATCAAATGCACAGTGGAGGCAATGAAACTTAACCAAGAACCAAGTGATGCATCATAAACCGTATAATAAAACTTAACATACCTGGAAGATTAGGATCTTTCACCTAATAGCTGGGTAGAATCAGTGAGAGCTTGACAACAGCCTAGCTCCTCTACGGTATCCACACGAACCGTGTTCGACTTGGTATCGTCACACGAAACCAACTCCGAGCACTCCCGGACTGGGTGCTAGCAGCAGAAACCGGGAGCTTGGGTTTTGTGGTGTTTTTTGGTTCTTCTTCTTTTCTTTCACAAAGAGGAAGAAGAAGAGAGGTTGAGAGGGTGTTTTGAAGCACTGAAAAACGTGGTGAGGGAGCAGAGGAAGTGAATGATCAGATCACACACACCCCCACTCCCAAAGGTCCATAGTGGAGGTAATGGCCAAGACCTTGGCCCCAATACCACTATTATTATGTCTTGACATAATAATGGTCCACTAATCCTTATCATCATGCACAACACCTAAAGTGGCACTAAAGGGGCTCAATAATGCTGACATTCAGCAAACCAACCACCCAAAAACGGCCCTGGTTCAACCCTGGTCCAACCACGGTCTAACCACACCCCGGTCGAACCATGGTCCAACCACCTGTTCGAATGGACGGTTCTATGTGTGTGATCCTATAGGCACTTGTAACGTCCGACAATAATTGTAAAAACTCATTTTACAATTATAAGCAAAGAGCGGCGTCTAGCAACATATCATTGCTACCCGAACGACAAGATCAGTGATTCTCTATGCCTCAGAATATGTCATCGTCTCTTCGCCCCATTATCTAGATCAAACACGAGACATGGAATATGTCAATCTCGTATATGTTTAATCTATGTTTCTTGATCCCCGAGTTAACTGTATAAAACGGATACCCGTGATATCACCATATCACCTAATCCGAGCATGGCCATGCATTTAACAGTTCAACTCTATCAAGAAACCATACGATAATATACCCGTTATATGGGTCGG
>JAKUCV010000260.1:0-32337 GCA_028386065.3 Turnera subulata | reverse complement strand
TTTCTAATTTTTCATATTATGCCAGACTTATCAAAAATAATTGCATCCACCACAAGGGAGTATATCTCCTCACAATTAATATCAAGTCGTTTGGGTAAAACCTTGTGCGATAAGCCGTGCTTTGAATTTCTCTATTATGATTTCCTTTTTGCACAAATACCCATTTTTCAATCGACTGGTTCTACACCATCTGGTGTACGGACTACAAGTCCGAAAAATATCTTGCTTCACTTGCGAGTCTAACACAGCCTTAATCATGTTTCTCAATTTGACCAATCATTCTACGCCTACATTGACCACTAGATGTACGTTTATGATCCTCATTTTATTTAGCGCTATATTATAAATAAAATAAATATTCCGTCGACGGTTATTTCACGTCGGTTCTATCACATTCCTGACACTGTAATTGAGATCTCATCATTTTCATTTATTTTAGATACCTGTGTTAGTTCTGGAACTTTATCAATTGTGTCAGAAAACCTCTTCTGGAGGACATTTAATATGAACCTCTACTGGAGGCCATCTTTTCTAACTGGGGCCATCTTATCTCTTTTGCTCCTTTCTCTCTATCGAGAATTTTGTTTTCTTTTGGAACCGAGTATATTCTACGCTTCTTGCGTACTTTAGATTCATTTGCATACTATACTTGTTCTTTTGGAACATTAATTTGAACAGGAGCATTTGCAGCTGGTATACAAGATTTGGTCACTTTATGTGTCTGGCACTTGCATATCAATTTTCCTGCAAATAAATCATCTTTTGAACTTCAGGTTTACACTAATTTGTTTGAGGATCAACAACTATATATTGATAATATATTTCAATAATATCTTGATCCAACTGCTTACTTTCTCCCCTTGATGTTGGGTAAACTCTATCGTCAAATTAACAAATCTCCAATCGTTAGTCAATGGTTTTAATTACTTTGTAATTGATGGAGATTTTTATACCCAACATCTATTCCCATCCTTCTTTAAGGACCATCTTTACTATACTGTGGTGGAGCATTATATACTGTATAACCAACGGTCCGAAGATGGGAGTTACTAGGTTCGTGACCATGAAACAATTAAATGGGGAGACCTTATGATAACTTGTTGGTTTGATGCACACAAGTGTTGCTGCATGTAAAATATCATTTCCTCAAATAGTAATATTTCATTAACAATGGTCCTGCAATCAATTATCAATATTCCCCCAGATCTATTTGGGTTTATTTTCAATGATATATATTATCCATTGAAGAAATATACCAGCATTATCTAAACATATAGTCTAATAACATAAGTAGGGATATGTACCCGCAAGTGGCTTAATCATCAAAATAAGTGCGCACAATGCCAACTTGCGTGACACAATAGACCATCTAGTCGATGCATCGTAAAAATTACCTAGATGGTCAACACAGCGGATTTATTAGTCCGTGTACATGTCCCTGAATTATTTCCAAACTTGCTGGTGATTCTAGGCCAATCTCATCTTAGGAAGGCCGTATAATTAATTTCGCAGTAAACAAACACGTGGAAATTCATTGATAGTAAAACTTCTGATTTTTCAATGAATGACCAAATAAATTTCGTGCATCATTATTGACCTGGGATGGTCTATCCGGTCATGCCAAACAATAAGTCCATGTACCAACTTCAAGTTGGTGCCAGCTTCAGGCTGCTATTTATGTGCCAGCTTCAGGCTGGATATAATAACTTAGGAAAATTATTTACTAGCTTCTGGCTGGTGTATAGAAGCTAAAAATCACATATCTATCTGCTAACTTCTAGTTGGTCTCAGCTTCGGGCTGTGCAAACTGTGTATTTAAACACTTAAAATTGCTAACTTCAGGCTAGTGCATTCCAGCTTCTGGCTGGATATGGTAAGTTTCGATTACTCAATTGCTAGCTTCAGGCTGCAATATATGTGTCAATATTAGGCTTATTTCTACCACATGTCGGAAAAGATCAGAATTATTGAGCAATAATTAAAGTAGTGGCAAACTTTTCCAAAAACAAAACCTCGAAGATTGAAAAGCTTTGAAGTTTACTGACAAATAATGCAAAGTTTTTAATTACCGAAAAAAATCTTTTGGATCTTTTCAGAGACAGAAAAAGAGTCCACATTTGAAAAACTAACACCTAGCTGTCTAATCTCAGACTATAAGAAGGGGAGGCGGTTGAGACAGGAAGATGCAGAAAACTCAGAAAACTCAACAAGACAAGAAAAATGCCTTCCCCAGCTACTGTTTTCTTTATTGAGGGTGCCTCTCTAGGAAGAAGGAATAGGTTAGCTTATAGCATGGTGAATGAGCAGCAAGAGGAGTTACCGAATGATCTGACGAGAATTCCTCGTTTAGTGTTTTTTGATGAACTTTATTCATCTAGGTTCTTTGTAACTCCTATGGAAGAAACATTCTTCCTAGAGGACCAAAGCAATCTCAGGGCTTCCTTTTATGGCTCGGCTAACTCTATTATGTTTTTCATATCTAATAGACTGCAGGAATTTCAGCTAGAGCCTTCATGTCAAATTTTAAATCAAAGCAGTTAGTATCAGGTTTCCATGATGGCTCGGAGCGTCCCAAGGGTGACTGGGTTACCACCTACAAGGCCTAAGGTACGACTTCTACTATGGAATTGCAGAGGTGTAGCAAGAAGGTCTCAAGATTTTGTGCGTTCCTTAGAGGATCTAAAAAATCAGTACAAGCCCAACATGGTACTGATTACTGAGACTTTGTGGCAAGCAGGAGAAAATCATGGTGTAATCCCACTCTGTTTTCCTGCAATGAATCGGTTTGAGATACCTGGAGAAAACAACATGGGTGGTATGTGGTTCTCCTGGAACGACAGTGTTAGAGTCAACATCAACAACAAGGCTCAGAGTTTTAGAGTCAATGTTGCACCCAACAGATAAATATCTGTATAAACTTATGTATGAGGACAATTTATCTTTGAATGTTCTCCAATTATGGATCCATTATGCAATAATAATATGCATATTTTCCCTTTGCCATTAAAACCTCATCTAGGACCATAAGCACAATTGATTATACTGTCTTATTCGCTTCAGGGAATAGAGTAGAGTCAATTCAACGGGATCCATAATAATCTCTTTTATTACTGTAAATGGGGGTTTCTGCACTCTTCAAGAGTATTAGCTCTTCCAGAGCGTAAATATATGATTTTCTAGATCATAGTAAAGCATGCGTTCTTCAGGAACATATTCAAACTTATGCTCTTCTGGAGCGTATTAATTTTTTTTTTAATTTCGAGATTGTACTATCACATGTTATGTGAAATAGTTGACATCCACACATATAATTCTCCCCCTTGGATGTCAACTTGCATTTTCTCCAGGACAAATGCCTGAGCCATTATTCTAGAAACGATGATAAAATGCTGTAAAGTAAATAAAATGAAATAAAATAGCAGATAATAATAAAACTGAAACATAAATTAAAATTATTCAATATATACTGGCTTGCACCTTTAGGGTAAGCAAGATAATAACAGTATCCATCATCGGATGGTCATATAATATCCACCTTCTGGTGGTCATACAACATCTTTCTTCAATTTTCCTCAAAGATCTGCGGGATCTTTTGGCAGTAAGACATCCAGTCTTTGCTGTATATTCGCTTTTTATTGCGTCTGCCAGACAATTTGCATTTAAAATGCATTCAATGCCTATAACAAATTTCTTCCGGAAATTTTAAGGGCCTTCAATTAACATAATTCCAAAATTTAAATAAATAATAGACTTAATTAAAAATAAATAAACATGGGCCTTTTATAAATTAGCCCAGTCAAAAATAAATAACCAAAAATTAAATACGATGAGCCTTATATGAGCCGAAGAATAACGTAAATGAAATTAAAGCAAGAATTAAATGCAATGGGCCTTGTACGAGCCCAATCAAAACGTAAATGAAAACGAGAAATTAAATATAATGGGCCTTTTTGTAGCCCAATAAATAACCAAAAATTAAAGGCAATGGGCCTTTTATGAGCCCATTTGTAATTTAAATAAAAATATAAATATAAATTAAATACAAGCATAATAATAGATATAATATATACCTACTCGATAAATCTTTCGGCAATAATAATGGCATAATAATAAAGAATATATAACATATATAGAAAGGATGAAAGTAGTAATAAGAAAAGTTTTAGAAATAAATACCTTAATAGAGTAGAGACTCGTGCTGATAACGTGTTATAAAATTGGGGGAGATTTTCACTATTTGATGAAATAATACAAACTTGATCAAACTTGATCAAGGTAATAATACAACTTTGGTGATAATAATACACTTTTGATAATAATATGTGGAAGAGAATAATAAATTTAGATAGAGGGAGATTGGAAGAGAAGTGTATGGAATGAGAAGAGAGTGGAGTTTATGGTGGGTTGTAAATGTATGAAAGCGAAAGAATGAAGGGGTATTTATAGTTGGAAATGGGAGGACAAAAACAAATAAGTATGATTAATTTAAAAGGATAAAATCAAAGGGATGTTAGGTAAAAGAAGATGATATTAGGATTAGGACAAATAGAATTATGGAGGGTAATTAGCCAAAGAGATAATTCCAAATAAAAATTTGGTGTATGGATAAAGTACTTACTGAAGGTAAATTAGAATATGGTAAAAATAAATTTTACTGGATGATAACAATGACATTCACCATAATTTATTTATAACAGATTTACTATTGCGATTTTAGAGTTTACCATTCTATCTTTGGTCGCAGCTTCATAGAACCCACTTCCTTCGAGTGCTGGAGGCTCGATCAATAAACTACTCATTGATATCTACCTCTGACGGTCCACGTTAGACCTTATTTGATTTTCACAAACAGACAAAATTGATCAAGCACCTAGCGTGCCAAGTGATGTCTAATGCGAGTCCAATGGAGCTTGATGGTGTGTAACTGAGTATTATGTGTGGTATATAAGCTTTATTATTTTTTTAACTTTTTTAGCATAAAAAAATAATGACCGAGTCCGAGTGGGCCTCTACAACCTCAAAGACTCATATGTGATTTTTGCTGCGTAGGTGAAAGATAATTTCTCTTTTATTCTGGATTCTTCCGCTTTTCTCAATTGAATACAAGATGGATTATTCAGGAGTATGTAGTCCTTCAAAATACGTGGTGCAAATGAAAAGTTTCCTTTTAAGGTGGGCTTGGTCAATACAGGCCAGCGTACCTCGTCATATCAATGGTCCATCAGACAGCTCGTAGATGGTGGTAAACTTTTAACACCCAACTTTAAGAGTCGTAACTAGATGACAATCCTTCACTTTATTAAGCTTCATAATTTCCCATACCTTCTGGCTATCTTGGTTCGCACGGATCTCACCGTCTTTGGGAAATTTTCTTGCCACGTTTGGGATATTGGCATAACATTTTTTTTTGGTTTACAACGGAGAGACTATTGGCATAACGTCCGGGTGGCCTTGGTGGAAACCAAAGTCTAAATATTTTCCTAGGGCTGTTCGCACAGCCACCGTAATTGATCATCGTTAGGAGCCGCTCGTGTCCAACTTCATAATCAGGAGAAAGACAGGACAGTGAAGTAGAATTGAGTTTATATTTCAGTAACTGTTTCATTAATCATTTGCAAACCACAAACCTCCACCCTCCTTTCAACCCAAGTACTATCACTGATTCACTGTTTATTAATTCAGGAATTGCGAGAAAATGTGGGGTGGAATCAGGGTTTTAATTGAGAAACGCCACCAAATTGCAATTACAACTAACCAAGCCGCACCTAGAGATATGTCGACTCAAAAACATTAGGATTGAAACCCCAACAAGCCGTTTTAAGGATCTCTGATGACTAATTCAAGACCCTCAAGAATTATAGAACAACATTAAGGGGTTAAAAAGTGCATAACTAAGTTAACCTAGCCACTTACCACATGTACAAGCTGCTTTAGGGAGGTCGCTGTAATGCCCGTCCAGTGATGTGAACCATCTAAATAACATTAACAATTACAATAGGGGGGAAACACCCCTTGTAATGCTCGTCCAGTGATTTAACTGATCATCTTTCCATATTGATGCCAGGGTCAAGAAGCTCTTCGTATTCCACCTGCAGTTAAAAAAGAAGCAAGGCGAGTAAGCCATTAGTTGATGATAATGATTGAGTTGCAACACTGGCGATATCTAGAATATTTTGCACACCGTAGCTTGGTTATGGGCCAGTTTCATCCTCTGGTACTCTTCTTGCGCTTTCTTCGACCTGAACATGGCTTGAACCCGCACAACGCACCTCTCCACTCGCTCTTCAGCCTGGTGTTGGCTGGTTTTATAGAAGTCCTCTTCTACGTCACTGTCCTCCCTTTTCTCTGCAATTGATTCAGCAGGCTCAACTTGAAGCCCTCGGAAGCCTCTTCTCTTAAGACGCCAACGTAGAATTGCTTTCTCCAGCACTCCAACTGACCATATGATCTTGCGGTACTGCCTCCTTACTTGGAAACCCCGGAAAGCAGCCTGCAATAAAATGAAACTGACTTGAGTGGTGCATCCAGGATTTATGCTTGAGACCTTAAATATTCATGTAAGACACAACCAAAAGGGTTTTAACTTTGAAAATACTGATAGCGAGGTTTATAAAGCCTGATAATTTTCTGATACTGTAACTATTTTACCCAGTAAGATCAGTGAATCAAAATTTCACTTTGGGTAAGATGAGATAGAGCTTGTACTTGAATTTTGACAGCTTGTCGGCGCATATTAAGGAATTCCTTCCTCATTTTCCATGTTCGGAACCTATACTGAATGCGCGCTGCAGCTGCCATCTGTTTCCGAGTCTCAAAGTTGCGAAAGGCATGTTGAATCTTCATTGCTGCGATTATATTGCGTGCTTCATCCTCTGGATTCTCAAACCGAACTGCTTTGGTCCGCACTTTAAATGCATGTTCTCTAAATGCAGACTGGATGCGTGCTGCTGCATCAGCGGCTGTACGGTAAGCAGCCAAAGTGTCCTTCAGATATAGCTCCTCTTGACTTAGGTTCTCAGAGTTCAACGTGTCATTTGCACTGCTTTGCAGTGAGCCACTAACATTTCCGGCTATTGACATAGCCTCAAAATGTGCTACTAAAGCTTTTTCAGACAGATATGCCGCTAGACCTTCATAACCATTTCCTGAAGCAAGATCAGCAGCAGTACATCCACCTGGATTTTTTGTGGTGGGATCTGTGACCAAGTTTGGCTTTGCGCCAGCTGATAAGAGAACTGCAACCATTTTCTCCCTGCAAATAGAGATATTTTAGAGCTTGAGGAACATTTACTTTAAGATAGGTAATTATTTTCCAACAGCAGTTAGAAAACCGCATACTGTGTCCTCTTGACAATAAATTACGCCAATTTAATTGGTTAGCTTCAATTGATGTATAGAGATAAATGTATGGGACAAATGCAGCATAACAGAATATAGAGTCAACAGTTAGTGTGAGAAGAGTAAAACACGGAAGACCTTTCAGAGAGAAAATGAAGCTGAGATAACCAGAAAGGTAGAAGATTTGCAACTTAGAATGACACAGAAATGACCGCACCTGCCGTGGTATGCAGCCCAGTGAAGAGCTGTCCATCCATGCTTATCACGGAAATCCAATGATAAGCCTGACCATGAAAACATGTGAATAGCCCAAGTATATCCAAGAACAGCACACAAATGGATTACTCCTAGGCCTTGAACATCATAATCAGTGGATTTACCCCCTTCAAGAACTCTTTCCAACAGCCATTCCTTTAGCATGTTCTTCAAAGCAAGCTCAAAGAGACCATCTTTTGCTTGTGAATATGAAATTCTGTTCTCCTCAATAGTCTTGATTAAATACGCCCAACTATTAGAAATATGAGAAGTCTTCAGGGCAAACTTCCTCGCCTCCTTCAGATTAGTGGGTGACACTTTACTGGTCAGAATGTTAAGAGTCCTTGATTTACATGACAGCAAATAAGCAAGTCTCATCTGAAGTTGGAATTCTTCCCACTTGGGTTTCTCTTCTGAAGAAACCGCATGATCCTGTGGTTGAGGAGTGCGATACTCAAAATTCAAGAATTGGCTGATTGGTTGTCCATCCAAGCTTAGACAGAAATTCACAATTCCAGGGGAGTGCGGCGGTACCATACATCTGTAGACCCCAGTCTGAATAGTTTGAGCTTGTTCAGATGCATCACCGCATATAAAAAACAAATTAGATTTTGCCAGATGTTGATACTGGTCATGAAAATATCCAGTAACTAGAACCTGCAAAAGAATTAAAAAGAGGTTTAAAATAAAAAGAAATCAGAAAACTCAAACCAAATGTGCAGTCATTTTAGAAGAAAGAAAGAAAAAAGAAAAAAGCTCATCCGGTTCTATCATGCTGAGAAAGGGTCAAGAAATAAGCAAAGGATATAGGCAAGCTAATTTTCAGCTTCTTGCCCAGAAATAGATAACACAAGCTAGTGACGGGGAATATATAAGGGGAAGGGGGAGGGGAAACCTTGGTCGTTTGGGATGAGAAGGCCCATGATGGTGAGAAATCAGTTATTGTAAATATTTGTTCTGGAACAGAAGACTGATGCTGGTAAGTTTCCGGAGACGCAAATGAATCATGACCAGATGAAATTGATGATTCAAGCGCAGCCTCATCCACTGAAGAAGGGGAGTCAGCTATGATGGAGTTCATCCATCTTCCGAAACTATCCTGACTTTGGAGACCATCATTAAGCATAATGTTCAAAGATTCACCAGTCCCAAGGGCACCAGAATCCTTTCCCTGAACTTGTGAATTTAATCGTGCCCCTGTTGACTGGTTGTAAATAATGTCTGGAATACTGAAACGGGTGGTACTGCTCCCAGTGTTGGGCCCAGTTAAGTTACCCAGAACAGAAATTTCAGCCGCTACACTATAATCTGGAAGAGCATGACCCTGCAAAGGTAATGGTGCAGGATGTTAGACAGGTATAACATAGTGAGAGCCAAACTGCAAATCATGATTGGTTTGGCAGTATTGTGATAACTGATAAGGGAAGAAAGAATGTAGCGAGAAAAATAAGAACCATGAACTTACATCATTTCCAGCTCCGTTGGCAGTCATTTGGTTCTGTTGGCCAAAGCTTGGAACCTTATCTGTCAACAAACGAAAGTAGAAGAACAAATTACACTGGCGGTAAGAAAACCATGATTGGACTTCTCAGCCACTGGCTTGACACAAGTAGCATTAAGCTCTATTACCTCCTTTAGGAGGAAGTGAGTTAGGATCATTCGCCAACAACTCCTCCCATTCAAGTGTATTAATCTCATGAAGCCTCATTGCATGATTTGTGATGGTTAAACTGTCATTTGGCACTGTTAAGATTAAGCAACAAGAAAAAATTATATGCCATTCTAAATTCAAGAAAACAATGGTAACAGCAAGGACACCTTAACTGCTAAAGCAATCTGTACATCAGATGTATAAAATGATTGAAAGCAACTACCAACTTTCAAATAATAAATCATTCTATAAACATGCAAAGGAGAAACCCTGTATATTATAACATGCTCCCAGGGTGGAGACATTCTTGCTCAAACTTTATCCGGGCAGAGGCCTGTACTACCCTCCCAAAAGCTTGCCTTTCATGCTAAATTGGGAAATTGCAAGTGCTCATTTTAGAATGTGCAGGTAAACAATTAAGCAATCATGCCTCACCAGGGTATTGAGGAGCTGCTCCAGAATCAAATTCTTCTGATAATAGCCATGGAGCAGGTTGGTCAGACGAGCTAGAGTTTGAATTCACAGGGGTGACTGGAGAACCCTGCAGCTGTAACATGTGTAAAGCACAGGGAAAATAATGTATTTAGTAACTGAAACAAACAAGACATTCTTCTTTGCTTTGCATCTGCAGAGTTGGCATATTCACAAATGAAACTTCAATCAGGTTCTTCCCTCCAGGAAAAGGGTTCAAACAATTGTTCAAAGGTCAGTAGGGAATTCTTGTAGGAGAGCTTCTTGATGGATTAATGATTTCTTGGTATGACACCCTATCTGCATGCTTCCTTTTCAATAACAAGAGACAAACGCCTTTCCGCACAAAATATAGTGTATACACATTCAGTATGTGTATACAGTTGATGAGATTTGAGACATTATTCAGAAAGCATACCAAAAGAAAACAGCAAGCCGACATGCAAAGTATATCTGTGGCGAAAATTCTTACACTGTAAATGCATGTCAGTAAACCAATCCTTTATGGCAACAACCTCAGTACCAATCAGATGCATAAGTGCTAGATGTTGTCACAACAGAAAGTAATAGGTATGTTATACCTGAACCAAATATACCACAAAACTTCCATTTTTTTTATCTTCTATTAAATGATTCACCACATGCCAGCAGATGACTAAAAATTTAAAAAACAAACACTAATTTCAGAACAAAGAGAGATACTACTTAAGAGTTAATAAGGTAACCAACCTCCTGGGTTTCACGATAATGAACGAGGACAATGTGTTCAAGAGTCCTGCAAAATAAAAAATACCACATGTCAAGAGGCTCTACTAAACGCTCTCAACTGCAGGAAGAGAGATACAGAGAGGAGACTGAACTCCAGCTCTGCCGCAAAATACTAACTAAGCATTCATCTTTCATTCACTAATAACAGGCACACATAACAAATTAGGTTCAGTGGCAGATTCAAGTAACCTTAAAGCATTACTTACTTATCAAGAAGCCAATAACACCTACGAACAAATGTCGAGTTATCTTCACCATGTGCATAGTATACATGGATCCTCTCATCATTACCAACCTAAAAACATTCAATTTTGGCAAGGTTATTGAAGTATATATTTTCGATGCAGACAGAGATCTCTTGTGCTGTGTGAGCACTGCCGGTGCTAACACACTGATCAAGAACAATTATCATTGTTACTCTTAAAAAGAAAGAATAAGAATCAATATGAGTTCATGTTATCTACACAAGTAACCACGAGAAAAATATGACTTCCAATATGAAATCTTAGAAGAATACAAATGAACAAAGCGGTTGAAGTGTGAAACTAATACCCCAGGTGAAAATAAATAAAAATATACAACTTTGCAACTGATACTGAACAACAAATGGAGAAATGGTTAATGTACCAATAAAGCACCATAACATGAATATACATTACTAGTCAAGCGATTTTCAATATGACAAACTTCCTTTTTAGTTATCCAATAGTGAAAGCACTCACTTGCGCGTCAAAATAAAGGATATCATACATTACATCTGACAACATTTTTGCCAAGGAAATGACAGCAAATAAAATTACTAGTTAATGTACCAATAAAGCACCATAACATGAATATACATTACTAGTCAAGCGATTTTCAATATGACAAACTTCCTTTTTAGTTATCCAATAGTGAAAGTACTCACTTGCGCGTCAAAATAAAGGATATCATACATTACATCTGACAACATTTTTGCCAAGGAAATGACAGCAAATAAAATTTAATAAAATGGTAGATCCATCAACAAATTTTCAGGTACACAATCAACTTTGAAAACAATGAAAGTTTTACAAAAAGTTGTATAGTATTGGTGATGAAAATGTTTGATGCACATTAAACATATTGTTGTAGTATGGTAAAATTCATAACAGTAGTTTCAGTAATTCATAAGAGCAGAACAAGACATTACTAGGCTGTAAACTGCATATAGCACCTAAGAAAATTAGGACTCTCACTTTTAAATGTTCGTGAGCTTCTTTAACAGTCTTGCCATCTTTTTTCTTCTTCCAGTTATGACCATCCTTGCGAAAGTTTCTAAGCATCTTACGGTCGAATAATACAATAGTTCCACCTGTTAGAACGACAAAAAGTCACAGAAAACCAAGAATTAAAGCATTTTTAAGTCTTACAATATCTAAGGGAGCTAGACAACAGGCGCCAGGATATTTGTCAGCTAATTCAAGATTATTAGCTGAGCTGTTAAACAAGGAAGTTATAGCTCAATGGTACTATTCAAAGCAAAGAGAGGCTGAGGTCTCAAGCAAAATTCCTACCTAAACTTCTAACTAATTATGAAAGTATAAAAGAAAAAAGAAAATCATTAGCCATGTCATAACTGCCTAATGCAGTAAAGTGAATAAAACAATTGTTGATCATAGGTGAACAATCATAACCTTGTTTATTCTAATAGTTACTTACTAGGCGGCAAGTGCATTGGCTTGACATGAATGGTGAAATACTTGTAGTTGCATAACATTGCATGAATTTCATTTGGACGGAGCCATCTTGATTTGGATTCTTCCATTATGTTACGAATGTCCAAATCTGTCCGAAGAATAAGGCATCATTACCACCATAACAACAACGTGAGTATGGACACAAGCAACAAATGAAATATTTGTAGAAGACAATCAAGAGTATGATACACCAACTTAAAAGGTCGGACAAAGTGGTGCTCATAATGGACGAATCATTTCAAACCAACTTTCAAAGATCATTGCAAGACTATAATCCCTATCCAATCGGAGTTCTATTTATAATTTTATCCATAACCAAGCTGATAGATCCTTGTAGCCAACCAAGAATAGATAGAAGTTAAGCCTGGAATTGAGTTCAATAGTGCTTTCCGACAGAAACGATTGAAATTAAGCCTGAAATTGACTTGAATTGTGCTTTCCTACTGCTACTTACATCTTCACCAACTCTAAGCAACTCCAACACAATAGTATATCCGTTTTTATAGACATTATCAACTTTTGATCTTCAGTGAAGATCATCATGTACGGTCTCAATCTATCGCAAGCTCCCTACTACCAAGAGCCTAGCTATTCCTTTACTCACTTAAAAAAAGTTTGACTAAACCGTGTGTTCTACTTGCGTCATCATCAAAAACAACAACTACCTATCGAGAAATGAACGGTAAGGTACGGAAAAAAAAAAGGTCCAAAAAATCAGCTGACTAACTGGAGAGGAAAGCAAATTTCCATCAGAACTAAGACCACCAGAACTCATTTCTTCGAAGAAAAAATTACTTACTCAACGGAACAAAAAAAAAATCAAATAAAAAGAACTCTACCAGGCAAAGTAACATCCCTTTCACACCGACCAAGTTGAAACAACAAATTCCAAGCTACGATTCAACAAAATCAAAAACGGTTACCTTGGAGTGTATGGAATCCATGAATCTCCGAGCCTACAAGTCGTCCAGTCACGCCGCTCTCCATCTTCGCGGCGGCTCAAGACTAACCGGCGAAACAAGCTTGAATTCCACAGATTCTGCAACTAAATAGGGATCAAAATGAAAGGTTTAAAGAAAAAGTTAAACAGAATTAAGGATTATGAAAGTGAGTCATAAAAATGGAGCAGGTGAAAACTAACAGCCTGATTAGAGAGAGAGAGTGAGAGAGTGA
This sequence comes from Turnera subulata, assembly GCA_028386065.3. Lineage (NCBI taxonomy): Eukaryota > Viridiplantae > Streptophyta > Magnoliopsida > Malpighiales > Passifloraceae > Turnera > Turnera subulata. The sequence continues at coordinate 18,963 of JAKUCV010000260.1, read as the reverse complement.
GCGGTTACTGTTGTCAAAGTTTTCACCAATCACTTCCTCGTCAGACGACGAGACTGGAAACCAGCTGATTTAATTATGAAGCGATACGATATAGACTAGGGAAGTGGCTTTTCCGTTAATTTTCTTTTATTTATTTGGAATTTTTGGTTGGAACGTACAGTTTTCTGTTGTGTGTCAATATTCTATAATAATAACCGTAATAGGTAATTAATTTGTACTGGTATGATCTATCTACCACAAGACAGAAGAATAATCACACTGAAATAATAAAATAAATAAATGATTAGTGGGAACTAAGTGATTAGTGTGTGAAATGGAGGAGAAACGCCAAATTGTACAGGTCACAGAAGCGAGAGAGCGAACAAAAAAATTATAAACAATTTAAAAAAGCTTCGTTTTTTAATTCCTTTATTACGTTTGATGAAGTCCACGGAAGATGTGGACGAGAGAGGGAAAAATGGGCCCACGCCTGGGCTTTTCCTGTCGGGGTAGTAAAAAAAGGGAAAAGATCTGTGAAAATGAGAAGCGAGCGCACAGTGGCATAGAGCAGCAGCAGGCCGAGCAGTTTACTGTGTACCATCTTCGCGAGCTCAGCTGGCGATTCAAAAGTTTCATGTGTTGATGTTGTTGCCCTTTCTCGGAACATGACTACTCCAGCAGTACAGCCAATTATTCTGTATGAACACATGTACGTACTTTTTTTTTGTATCAAACACGTTCTTCTTCAATGTCATTTTGATAACCAAGAGGTAGCAACGATTGACTTTGCTTCTTCCTTTGAAGATAATGACTTCAACGTTGAACGTAAGATTCGTGATTTTGGGGAAAGAAATTGTTGATTATATGTCTTTATTTTGTGCTTGTATCAGATATGGTGTATCATTTCGACAAAATGAAATCAGATATGGTGTATCAAGTTCAATGAATTATGAGCAAACAACTCGTGCTGTCTAGAGTGGGAAAAGAACTTCACCCCGAAAAAGTATAGTGGAAAAGAAGCATGGCCAAAGAGTGGCTGAATAAAGTATTAAAATAATTTGCTAACAATAGTTGATTTAATTGATTGGATATATAATCAACCCTCTTTTTAGGTGGGGAGTTCCAACATCATTCACCGTTGCAATTTGTAAACACTACCCGTCCCAAGAAGAAGAAAAAAAAATCTCTGTCCTAAACATTGTAAAATCTCTCTCAACTAAACTTTTTTTTTTTTGATAAACTCAACTAAAGTTTTTTTAAAAGAAAAACTAAACTATTCTCGTTTCATTGATTGAAAAAAGGTATTAAAGTACTCCGGCGTTATAATAGCTGGGCCATGGTGAAAGACTCGCGAGGGTTCGTTTAAGTCTCAAAACAGCGACAGATGCCACGCACATCCAAAGACCACTCTTTGTGGATCAATTTAAAACTACTATAAGGAAATACAATAGTTGGATCAAATCAATCGAGAGATATACTACCAGATCACATCCAGTGGGCCGAAGCAATCAAAGCCCATCAAAATAAAATACCCCAAGCCCAAGTACCTACCGATGCGATGCCCCTCCCTGACATTAGAGCATTTCTTTGCTTGCAATGGAAGAAGAATAAAGAGCAAGCAAAAGCTGCTGTCACCCCAACCATGAAAAATCTCTCTCCCCCTAATGAGTTAGCCACTCGCTTTCAGTTCCTTTCACTCAAATAAAGCAACCAACCTCACATTCCTTTCTTTAAAAATGTTACACTCCATCTTATTTTGCATCAACCACCCATCAAGAAAAAAAAAAAAACACAACAATTCATCTCAATTGGCAGCAGGCAGCCAAAATGGAATCAAAATGGTGTGTTTTTGTGGCAATGGCAATGTTCATGTTAGTGATTCTAGTCAATGGAGATGATGAGACGTCTGCGGTGAAGCCGAAAGTGAAGATAGTGAAGGGAAAGAAGCTTTGTGACAAGGGATGGGAGTGCAAAGGCTTCTCTGAGTATTGCTGCAACCAAACCATCTCTGATTTTTTCCAGACCTACCAATTTGAGAACCTGTTTGCCAAGCGTAACACGCCTGTGGCTCATGCTGTGGGATTCTGGGACTACCATTCTTTTATCACTGCAGCTGCACAGTACCAGCCTCATGGGTTTGGCACCACCGGAGGAAAGCTCATGGGGCAGAAAGAGGTTGCCGCTTTCCTTGGACATGTGGGAAGCAAAACCTCATGTGGGTAGATTAACATGTATGCAGTACTATTATTGTTGAGATTTCTATGATCCTTGTTTAATGATTTATGATAAATTTCAGGTGGTTATGGAGTGGCCACAGGAGGACCATTGGCCTGGGGTTTGTGCTATAACAAGGAAATGAGTCCCAGTAAGTTATATTGTGATGACTACTACAAGTACGATTATCCCTGCACCCCTGGAGTTTCATACCATGGCAGGGGTGCTCTGCCTATCTATTGGTAGGTTTTTCTTTTTTCTTCCACTCAAAATTAAAGAACAATTGCATATTTCAAACTTTCAATCTTTCTGTTATTTTTCTGTAACATGATTAATTAAGTCTTTTCAATTTGATTGTCATCCTCAATTTCATTCACAGACAGAGAGATACAGGACATGTCTTCAATAATGCCTCTCAATCTTCCTTTTAGAAAGCAAAAGCGTCTCTCTTTTGTCATCAAACATATCTTTCATCATGATGAGATTAACACAAGTACCTCAGTCAGACAAAAAACACAAAAGAATGCTATAATTTTTCATGAATATACCTCTCAAAAATTTTATGGCTAAGGGGCAATCCTTGAGAAAGCAAGTATCTAGCATCCTTTTAGCACATAAATTTTACTGAAACAACTTTTAGAGAGTAAATAGCTATTTTCAAATCTAAACCGGAATGATATTCAGTCAAGTTCCCACTCCCCAGAAACTCAGTAATATTCCATTTCTTTTCTCTCCATGGTACTTTCACCGCAGGAACTACAACTATGGCAAAACTGGAGAAGCCCTGAAGGTTGATTTGTTGAACTACCCAGAGCAAATAGAAAACAACGCAACACTAGCTTTCCAGGCTGCAATTTGGAGGTGGATGACACCAGACAAAAAGAACCAACCTTCAGCCCACGAAGCATTTGTTGGCAAATGGAAGCCTACCAAGAATGACACTCTGGCCAAGCGGGTCCCCGGTTTTGGCGCCACCATGAACGTCCTCTACGGTGACCAGGTCTGCGGGAAAGGTGACGATGAATCCATGAACAACATCGTCTCTCATTACCTGTATTACCTTGACCTGATGGGAGTTGGCAGAGAAGAAGCAGGGCCTCATGAAGTGCTTAGCTGCGCTGAGCAGCTTCCTTTCAGCCAGGCCCCCACTACTACTTCTTCTTCTTGAGATAAATAGCCTATCTACTACTGTTGGATTGTGCATGTTTAAAGGAAAATCTTTGATAAGGAACTGGAAGGCGTAGTTTTGGGCATGCATTGAACAACTTGAGACTTGAGGGAAAAGATTGTTCGAGGTTGATTTGTTTGTATGAAGATACCCATAAATATTCTACTGTATATGGAGTTGCTGGCTTTTTATATTGATGCATAAATTTTGAGTTTCATTACAATATACTAAATTGTAAAAATACCTATATAGTTTTTTCCCAAAGTAAAAATTCATATGAAAAATCGTTCCATTTGCTTTTCATGAGTCGTCATTCCCTGTGAATGCTCTACACTAGAGTGCAAAAGGTTTATTGGCCCAGAAAATGCAAAACAGTGTAATCAAATCCCAAAACATTGGACCCAGAGCTTTGGATAAGCCACACTGTTAAAATCAGCTTGTGTTAATTGGGCCTGAGGATTCTTCAACTCGGATTAGGCCAAACTTGGCAAAGAAATCGGCCTGTACAGTAGCCTTCTCCAAAATATGAAGTCATCAGAATTCGATCCCAAAAAAAAAATAGAACTGAAGGTGCATCTGAGTTAAGTTTTCTTAATCCTGAGATGTCTGAAAGCAAAGTGCAATAAGGATAAGCCTAATTCTTGGGATTGCATCATGAAGTTCCAAGGCTATCTTAGGGTCAAATTTAACTAATATATAGTTCGGGTGTCCAGGGTCAATATAGTCGCTTCCACTGAAATCTAGAAAATTGTTCACGTCTTACCAAGGACAGATGGAAATTCATTAAAAAAAAAAGACTGGAAATTGCCTACATTATTGTTATTCTTATTGTTTTCGCCTGCATTATAATGATCCAGAAGTGGCCCAATAAAAATTAGGAGGTGGACTTTCTGCACAGCCCTGAGATAAGCTGGAATTGATGGCTTGTATTTTTTTTTTTATACCAACTAATTGATGGCATGTATTATGTGATCAAATCTGCTGGGTCACATGGGATACATTTGAGCTTTTATATCCGTACATCCCGGGTCATCATAGGTATAATTATGAATTAAATTCATTATATATATCTTATTAAAGTTTCCCAATTTTAATGACTTTATCTTCGAATTAAATTGATGTTTTTCGTTCTAACATTATACATGCGGCATGTGTTTGAGTTGTATTCAATTTCATACCCCATTAAGATGTTATGTCAAAAATCTCCTCTTATTTGTCTTATAATTACTCGGAAACCTAAACTCTACTCTATCTCTGATATCAAATGTCATAGATAAATTGACTTTAGATTTTTTTTTTTTGAGAAAAGATTTTAGATTTTTCTAAAATTATATGAACAATGATTACGTGGTGAATTAATCATCTGTTATTAAACAAATCAAATTCAGTTCATATCCCAGATATTAGACTGTTGTAAATTCAGCGTTTTCACTGTCAAATTATAACAGGTATATGTTCCTTTTTCTCTTTAGATTTAAGAAAGTGACATTAGAAAATGACAAATTTGGTAATTTTGGAATCCTCTGTATCTTTGATTATCACATAGGAAACAACTTGTCATAACTTGTGTTGGTCTAATTGGAGAAAGGTTGGGGTCCTTTAAGCATCAACCAGGTGCCAATCGAAGTCCGAGAGAGGTGTGACTTTCTAGTATAAAAAAAAAATGATTATTCCGCTGAGTAGGACTTGAACAGAAAATGAAATAAACTTGTGACTTATGAGTTATGACGTACACCTCAAACTAGTTAGTAATCACCTAGGTAAGTTTGCATCTTGTAAGACCTTTTGTTCATTGCTCATAGGATTATGTGACAGCAGTGTCATTACAAACTTATTATTAGTATTATTTAAGTACAATATCATCCTGTGATGATAGCTGACTTAATGTTAGGCGGCGTCAATGGTTTTAAAATAAAATTTTCCGAAGATAAAACCGAATTTTTATGGATAAATGTCCGAGTCGAAGGACGATCAAGTGGGTAAAACTATTTGATGATTATTTTTTTTTTTTTGTCGAAGAATAAAAAAGGCATCACTAGTGTCATCATCGCCCCGTCGGTCCAGACCCCGGTAATACCGGTTACATCCTGGCATTAGACCCTCCTCATAGGAGAGACTGCCCAACCGGGACACCAGCGGACACCCTCACCTGCTACGCGTCATAATACCGGGGAATCACCGGGCTCAACGGCCAGCACCCTACCGTGTGGAAGGCCATGGGGCTTGACTGGAAGCGCCGGGACTCGAACCCGAGTCTTAGAGATGGCAGGTTGAAGCACCACCCCCGGTGGTACTATTTGATGATTATTTCCCAAGGTTAATACCATTATTACATGTGATATGGAACATGACAAACAGAGGAAGATATATATATATATATATATATATATATATATATTTTTTGATAATCAGAGGAAGATATTAAAAAGGGAAGAAGAGGTGAAAACGTTTGAAGTGGAGAAAACAAACCGCAGGGTAACGGAACAATGCATTCGCTAACCTAAACAAACATGCGAACCTCGGGATCAAAATTGTTCATAGTATGGCGATTTAAGTTTGAGTAAAAAAAGTGAATGAATGAGTTTAAAGGTCGATATAATGTAATAAACACAAGAAACATAATATATTAATACACTTATACCAAATATCAGCATCATCAACGGTGGGTTATACTTTTAGTAAAACCTATAATCCTGATTTGAAAATTAGCCAGATGAATTTGATGGAAGTGGAATATTAAAAAAGACTTGTCATTTCCTACAAATGATCAAAGGAAACAAGAGAAGTGATTGGATGGAATTGTTCCCCAAACTTATTGCGATCATTATTTTTGCTCAAATAGTTCATCCATGTTCCTCCAGAAATTAAACAATTCAATGCAAGTTGAGGCTCCCTCTTTTATATATCTCATGTCTCAACTGAGAGGTTATTTTTATATGTGGACCAAAGAAAGTTTCCTGTTATCTTCCACCCGAAATGCTCTTTTGTCCTCATCAAAGCAAAGGAAAATGCCATCTTGCCTTCGCCTCTTGTGGGGGTTGTCCTTTTGCCTACGATCAAATCTTATTTTCATTGCCTAAAAAAGCAAGCCAAAGAACGTGACCACGTAAAACTCATAAGCATTAATAGTATCTAAACAATTGCGTGTTCAGAAGAAAGACAAACTAAAATAGTAGTATATCAAGTAGTTTTTAGCATCCTAAATCAAAATTAGTTTATCCGAGAGTGAGATTTATATGATTTTTTGACCAGGATGCAGTTTCTATATAAGATACTGCAATAATGTTCAAACAATATACTGTAAAATGGACAATAAAAAAAAGTTTGGCTAAGAGACACGCCGTATTTATTTTGCATACGTATTGCTGTGGTGGTGGTGGTGGGGAGCTGCATTGTACACACTCTCAACCAAATCCAGAACCACTTTCCATGAGAGGACGACACGTGTACATTTCTCCCACTTCTGATACGGCCCCCGAGCGAGTCCCGTCCCTTTCTTCTCCTACTTAGTAATAAAAATAAAGAGAAGAAAAGGAAGACGAAAATTCTCCACCACTGCGGGTACTATAGGCGCCAATATTATATACACACAGAGGCACGGAGAGAGAGAGAGAGAGAGGTGTGCGTGTTAGTGTAGTAGTTTGTTTAGGGAGATGGCGAAAGACATAGATGATCTCCCGAAGAACGCCGCTAACTACACGGCGTTAACGCCGCTATGGTTCCTGGAGAGAGCTGCCACGGTGCACCCCACCAGAGTGTCACTGCTCCATGGATCCGTTAAGTACAGTTGGCGGGAGACGTACCAGCGGTGCCGCCGCTTGGCCTCCGCTTTGAATAACCACTCCGTTGGACTCGGTAGCACGGTAATGCTACTCCTACTTCTCTCTCTCTCTCTCTTTGAAATTAAAATTTAGTCAGCTTCGAAACTGTTTTTAAGTTTGTTCTGTAAATTCCGGAAAATAAGAGAAAATAATAAGGGAAATGAAAAAAAATAATTTTATACTCTCTCTGATTTCTGGACTATCTGTTTAATTTTAACTTCTCTTTATTTATTTTGTGGATGATAGTTTTTATTACCGTTTTGGAACTGAAGTTGGAGTAAGTATTTATATTTGTTGAATATTGAGGTTGTAGTTTTATACCTGAAACAGAGGTGGCAGTTATTGTTATCTAGCTTACACAAATTCAAGAAAATGGAATATACCAAAAAGCAAAATGAAAAAAGTTCATACCAAAGAAGTTGCAGAAAGGAAGGAAATGATAGTAAACTGTTATCTCAGTGCATCGTATATTATGTTTTGGGTTTGAATTGTGTTCATAGAGTTCAGTTATATCGATTGGAGAACAGATTAAAGCGTTTCAAGTTGCTTTTAAGGATTGATGGTCGATGTCCTGATATACCAAACTATGTTGGGTTTCTTGTGAGTTGTTGATATCTTTGGGCCGAATAGTTTAGTAGTTGTTGTGCATCTAAGCAATTCTATGAGTCTTTTGTTTACGTATTTTTGTATTTCTTCTGTTTGCTACTGAAGAGGACCTGTGCTGCTACATCAGTAAATTTTCCTTACCAGAGACAGCATGATTTCCTGTTTGCTTTCACGAAATATTGGGACTCGGATGAACAATTTGAGAAAGATATATTGATTTGCATTAATGTCTCCTAAAACAGAAAAGGAACAACACGCTGTTCCAAGTTCTTTCTTCTTTTCTAGCTGGTGCATTCATACACTTATTGAGCAATGCATTTTCTGTAATATCTCTTGAAGAAATGCAAGTTTACTTATATTCCAGTGATATTTCTCTTGATTTGGAACTTTGAAGTCGCTGTTTCTGTATCCGATTTCTATCTTCTTATTCTCTTTTGATTTCTTTCTTTTTCTCTCTCTTTTCTTTTCTTTTTTTTTTATTTAATATTTTTTTTCTTCTATTCTGCATTTTGAAGCTTCTGAGAGTAATGCTTCCTCTGTTCCATGAGCAGGGGGATCTCTCTTCTATGACCAATTTGAAGGTCTCTAGTTTCTGAGAAAGTTTATATTCCTTTAATCCCTGAGATGTGAACCACCGGTATAATTTCATATTTTTTGGGGATTCTGTTGGATCTTCTTGTTTAGGTAATATTGTCCTCTTTTATACTGACAGGTGGCAGTAATTGCACCAAATATCCCGGCATCATATGAAGCTCATTTTGCAATTCCAATGGCGGGAGCAGTCATAAATCCTGTTAACATTCGTCTAAATGCACAAACCATCGCTTTCCTTCTTGGTCATTCAAAATCTTCAGTTGTAATGGTGGACCAAGAATCTTTTACTTTGGCAGAGGAAGCCCTGAAGATTTTGGCAGAAAGTCAAAATCCATTTAAGCCTTCACTATTGGTTGTAATAGGTGATAGAAACTGTGATCCCAAGACACTGAATTATGCTTTAAATCGAGGAGCAATTGATTATGAGAAGCTTCTTGAAAGTGGTGACCCTGAATTTGCTTGGAAACCACCAGAGGATGAGTGGCAGAGCATTGCTCTAAATTATACTTCTGGCACTACATCCAGCCCAAAGGGCGTTGTGCTTAGCCACCGAGGGGCCTATCTCATGTCGATGAGTAATCCTATAGTGTGGGGAATAAGTGAAGGGGCTATTTACCTTTGGACTCTGCCCATGTTCCATTGCAATGGTTGGTGTTTTACTTGGACACTTGCAGCTCTTTGTGGGACTAACATATGCCTGCGCCAGGTAACTCATTGAGCTTGCTTGACGTTATGCAAGATATACATGTTTCTGGTGATTTTGTTCTAACCTTAACTACATTCAGCCCATTGGCCTGCTTTTCGGATGGTTCTCACATTATATTTAGACATTTTGGATAAGAGTGATGTTATTGGGTTGGAATAGGTCTCTAGAAATGAGATTTTGGTGTTAAGTTCGTCAAATTTTTACTGGCAGATAATAGTGATCCTTGGAAACAATATCATCTAGAATGCCTTGTGCAGTTTTCTCCATTCCTTAATGAAATTCATGGCCGAATAGAGGCCTTATGTTTCCTGATGAGATTAGCAGTTGCTTATTGCGTGTTGCTCTGGTTGCTTTCCAGAACTTGTTATTCTAGTTTGGATATTGCTCGAAAAGAGATTTTTTCTGTTTCTTTTTGTAAACAAATATACTAAAACTTACAGTTTTTCTTTGTTTACAGTATTCTCAGAATTATAAATTTCTCTGGTCAAAAGTTTGTTAACCTCTGTGTTAACGAATGGATTGTTTTAGGGGAGATTTGTAGAAAGAGTAGGCTACTGATGCACTAGGATAGTAGCTGTTATCAGGTACATGTTTATTTATAGATTGTTACATCAATCCTTAACTTTGATTGTATGATTGAGTTCTCCTTAAAGAATTGATCTAAGGTTCTAGTACTGAGTACTTTTGGTAGGAATAGTTTGGTTGATTGAGGGATTCAATAAATTATTATGATTGTAACGTTTGATTGAAAGGAGTCAAAATCTTTTGCTATGCTTAAATTGCACAAAACCTATTTTTGTTCTGAAAATAATTCGTTGCACACTTGCACTTCACTAAGCTTGTAAACAATCCACAGTGTCAGTTGATTAAAACTTTTCTACCTTATTGGTCATACTTGCTATACTTGAGCTTCACATCTTGTTTAAAAGGTCAAATATGCTTATTTTCTCCATGTCTGCTTGTCACTTAATCTAAAAACACTAGCAATATTACTGAGAGAATCTTACCGGTCAATGTGTCATACAGCATAACATGACACTTTTCATACTTGAATCATGACATCTTATAAATATGTAACACATTTTACCGATATATATTTGGCAGTAGTTTCGTTTTCTTAGAGTATTGCAATTGAATTTGATATTAATCAATATGTATATTTTGTAATCAGAATCACCCAATCCAGTTTGTGTCAAGTTTCTGCTTTGACAATTGATAATTGTTTTCTGCAAAATGCTTTTCTCTTATGTTTTATTGTACTGTAATATTTGTGTATCAATAATTACAAGATTATTTCTCCTTCTCCTATAGGTGACAGCCAAGGCAGTCTATTCAGCGATAGCAAAGGATGGTGTCACTCACTTCTGCGCTGCACCTGTTGTGCTCAACGCTATAGTCAATGCTCCCAAGAAAGATGCTATCCTTCCTCTACCGAGACTTGTACATGTAATGACGGCTGGTGCTGCCCCGCCCCCATCAGTACTCTTTTCAATGTCAGAGAAAGGCTTCCGTGTGACGCACACTTATGGCCTCTCTGAAACTTATGGCCCCTCAACGGTGTGTGCATGGAAGCCGGAGTGGGATTCGGAACCGCCCATAAAACAAGCACGGCTTAATGCACGACAAGGTGTCCGATACGTAGGCCTGGAAGGCCTAGATGTTGTAGACCCAAAATCCATGAAACCTGTCCCTGCAGATGGAACCACCATGGGAGAAATTGTGATGCGGGGCAACGTTGTGATGAAGGGGTACTTGAAGAACCCTAAGGCCAACGAGGAAACTTTTGCAAACGGATGGTTTCACTCTGGGGATCTTGCTGTTAAGCATCCTGACGGGTATATAGAAATCAAGGACAGGTCAAAAGATATTATAATCTCCGGAGGTGAAAACATTAGTAGCGTGGAGGTGGAAAACGTAATGTACACACACCCAGCCATACTTGAAGTATCAGTGGTGGCAAGGCCGGATGAGCGATGGGGAGAGTCGCCCTGCGCTTTTGTTACATTGAAGCCTGAAGTAGACGCGTCTAATGAGCAACAGCTGGCTCAGGATATAATGAAGTTTTGCAAAGAAAATATGCCTTCTTACTGGGTTCCAAAATCTGTGTTGTTTGGACCACTGCCGAAGACGGCTACTGGGAAGATTCAGAAGCATTTGTTAAGGTCTAAAGTAAAAGAGATGGGACCTGTTAAGGCGAGCAAGTTATAATTGTGTCTTGGCGATTAAATGTAAGTCCATTTCGTGCTGGAATTGATGCAGCCAAATAGCCAATCAAAGTAATCCTCACAAAACAATAGCTTAAACATAAGGCTTCGCCAAAGTTGGGTTGATGATTGTACTTCAAAAGTTGCTGGTAAGCTGAGATTCTTCAGGACTTACCAGATTTTATTGTGTACTTTAATTTGTGTACACTAAATATAAGATTTTTTTTTTTTCCTTCGAAAAAGAATCTGCGCACGGAGTTGGGTAAACTGAATTTGTTGAATCGCTTAGGCCAAATGCGGTGCGGACGAGGGTACTCAACAGTCTAAATCGCTACGAAGTGTTATGAGTTATGACGAAAGTACATGGTGGAGTATGACTGTATGAGGAGCGGATGCAATTGCCTTTCGAATATTACTTTGATTAAGAAGTTCGAAAGATGGCTGCAAATTTGACAACTCGTTGATTCCTGCGCCACCGAAGTCTTACATGGAGGGCAAAGAGAGAGCTCTTGTTAACTAGGAAAGGGGGGGAGGCACGGAGACTTGCTTGAGGACGGAGTACTGTTCCTAGCCAGATCTAAATTTGAAAGTTGAGAGAAATTCACGCGCTTTACACGCACCACAGGAACGAAGCTCACCACTTAATGTGAACTTAAGTTTGGCAAAGTCTTTGGTTGGTGGAGTTGATAAAGTTATTTGAGTTGGAGAGGGTTTCTTATTTGGGACCCCAATTTCCCTTTTTCAGTTGTATTGCACCGCCGAAAATGATGTTTCCAACTTTCTGTTTCGGATAGCTTTTTTTTTGCCAGAAAACATTGTTGATCATAAATGAAAGTTCACAATGGTTCATGCAGATACTAAATACTACTAGGGCAAATTCAAGCGTGAGGAACCAGAATTGAGGAGTGAATTGCAGTTAGAACTCCAATTCATTCCCCAACTCAACTCCGGCTGGTACTAATATATTACAGACCATACTCTAGAATCCTAGGCAGTACCACTCCTTCCCAAGTGAAGGCAGCATAAAACACATTGATACATAGTATTGAGATCTAAAGGAAATCGAACAAATCCCGGGGGTGCATGAATGTAATAAAGGGAAATTTTCCTTCCTTTATGATGTAATATTGTCTCTTATGTAATGTTTATAACATGTTTAAGCAATGAAAATGATATGATCCCTTGGAAAAAAATAAATGGAAGTCTTACATGATGGGCTATATATTTTAAAGGTTTTTTTGCCTTCATTATATAACCCGCATGCAGCCAAGTTTTTTTTTTTTTAATAAAAATGAGATTACACTGTTGGTTTGTCATCGGTTGCTGACAAAAAAAAAAAAACATAGTTTATTAAGCAAGAAGAACAACCAAAAAAAAAAAAACATGAGAAATAAGATCTGAAAAAGAGGCTCCGATATATGAGTGATAAATCTGTCTGGGTTTCTAATTAGTAAGTCATTAATGCCATCTACATTTGAAAAAATACCACTCGACCATATCTGAACTGCTATTATTCTCAAGCGTACTTACCACCTCATATAATTCAGCGATTTCCCTCGAGGCACAGTCGAGATTGTAAAGAGAAGAACAATTGAAGAGACTTAAGTGGTTGGGATTGGTAACGTTTCATTCTTGCACGGCCTTCCAATGTTTGATGGAATTGTAAAAACATCACTGGTTCGTTTTGCTCTCTCTCTCTTCCTGGTTTCGGGCTGACCTTGTTTCTTTGCCGTCGGAATCTAATTCTACAAAAGTGTAATCCTAGCTGTTTTTATAATGTTAGTTTTTGGTTGTTGTCTTGGTACGTAGTGGTTGTGTTGATGATTTGATAACCTTTTTTCTATTATCGTCGTGAAAAATCAAACGTGGACTTATTAACGACTTCATTTCAGGTCTAGCTAGATCCCACTACCTTGCTGCCGGCTTGCTGCAAAAGAAATTATTAACACTTGGGTGTTTCTTTTCTTCCTCTTTCTAGCGCTGACCATACATCTAACCAATGGTGCAGCAGACATCCTAAATACTAGCCAGCCACTTCGGGACGGTGGTGCCATAGTCTCAGCTGGTGGGGTCTTTGCAATGGGATTTTTTAGCCCCGGGAGTTCGAGAAACCGATACCTGGGTATATGGTACAACAAAATATCTCCCACGACAGTGGTCTGGGTTGCCAACAGACAAACCCCTCTTTATGATGCATCAGGTACGCTAAAGATTACCAATGCGGGACTCCTTGTACTTGTCAACAGCAACAACAGCATCATTTGGTCTTCTAAATCATCGGTGACTGCAAGGAATCCAGTTGCTCAGCTTTTGAATTCAGGAAATCTTGTTATAAGATACTGGGATGATGATAACCTCCAAAATTTGTTTGTTGTGGCAGAGTTTTGACTATCCGGGTGATACGTTACTGCCAGGGATGAAGCTGGGGAGAAATCTGAAAACAGGCCTGGATCAGCACTTGTCATCATGGGAGGGACCTGATGATCCTTCACGAGGGGACTATACCTTTGGACTTGATCCAAGGGGATATCCCGAGTTATTTCTGAGAAGAGGGGAAGTGGTAATGTTCCGAACAGGAATATTGAATGGCATCAGCTTCAGGAGATCGTATGGATTGATGTTAAATCAAGAGGGTACATACTATAACTGTCGCTTTCTTAATGACTCTTCTCTTTCGAGGTTGGTGATTGGTAAGAGCGGGGACATCCATCGCTGCAGTTGGATTGATTCAACAACTCGTTGGCTGGTTGATCTTATTGCTCAAGATGATCCATGTGACTTTTATGGGTTCTGTGGCCCGAATGGTATTTGCCAAATTCCTGATTCCCAACCGTGTAGTTGCTTGGCTAGATTTGTGCAAAAGGTTCCAAAAGCGTGGGATAGGCGGGATTTTACAAGCGGCTGTATCAGAAAGGGTCCACTAAATTACACTGGGGATAGGTTTGAAATCTACTACAATATCAAGATGCCAGCAGCACATGAATCCTGGTTCAGCGGGAACATGAAGCTTAAGGAGTGTGAAAACATGTGCATGAAGAACTGCTCTTGCACGGCTTATACAAATCCAGAAACAGAAGAAAGAGGAAGTGGGTGCGTGCTCTGGTTCGGTGAGCTGATTAATATGAGGACATCAAGGGAATATGGTCAGCCAATTTACATAAGGGTGGCTGCATCAGATTTGGGTACGAAGTTATCCAAAAAAATCTGAAAAGCTAGATTCAAGTTCTGAAAATCAGCAGATTTTAATTATCATTTTTTTGGTAAACTATCTACCATTGGAATATTTAAGATTGTTGTAACAATCATGCCTAGCCAGTTTGTTTAAATATACTGCGTAGCCCGTAATTGCATCCAAGGATGGCCCATCCTGAGAACTTGTAGACAACAATATAATGTATATTTGGTGCGTGGTTCTATGATGCATTGCATTTTTGTGGTCATTCTAATTTCTAACAACCCTCCTCATGCAGAAGTCATCAGCATCCTCTAATAGTGATTCCGACAGCAAGTTTTAATGATCTTGACTTCTTTTAATGTCCAGTTGATGGAGAAGCGGAAAATAATAGAAAACCTGGCATGAAGAAGAAAAGGATGGTTGCAGTTGCAGTAGGCTCTATGACATCTGCAGGAGTGGCATTGGGAGTTCTGGCATTTGTCTTATGCATTTGGAGAAAGAAGCAGCAGAGAGATGGTATGCTATTTACTCGATAATTTCTCCACTCGCAGCTTCCTAGAACTTTCATATGTAGTTATTCACTTATTTTATCTCAAGAAACCAGAACGGAATAATGCAGGACAACAGAACCTTAAATTTCCAGGGTTCAAAATGTTTTGATTCAGTTTTTATAGAATTATAGAATGAGATTGTAAAAGACATACTCAATGCGCAGCCTGTATGTCTATTATATACTGAAACAAGTTTACACTTTGTAGACCTTTTCAGTGCGTAGGATACATAAGGTACAAGTGATGGATTTGTAATCTAACGCTATCAGGTCTTAGGCTAAGGCTTATCAGAACATGGGCTAGGTATTATCCTGCTGAGTATTATCTTGTGCTAACAGTTATTGACTTATTGCTGATTTTATTTCAAGTGCTATGCTTTATGTGTACCGGTTGCTGGTGTATATTGCAGGAGAAATGAAGGATGATCTAGATCTACCACTGTTTGATTTGGGTACAATAGCTTGTGCAACTAATAACTTCTCCGTTACCAATGAACTTGGAAAAGGTGGATATGGACCAGTTTACAAGGTAAAGATTTGATAGTGGCAGTACTTATTAATTGTATGAACTCCACTATCACCACTGTTTGGATTCAATCAGCGGAGGCTGCATCCAGTATATTACTAACATTGTGAACTTTCAACACTCGTGGACTGACTTCGTTATGATTTGGAATGAGTGAATACAGGGAATATTGAAAGATGGACAAGAAATTGCTGTCAAAAGGCTGTCAAAAA
The DNA here is from genome assembly GCA_028386065.3 of Turnera subulata. NCBI lineage: Eukaryota > Viridiplantae > Streptophyta > Magnoliopsida > Malpighiales > Passifloraceae > Turnera > Turnera subulata. Next base: position 3,208 of record JAKUCV010000260.1, on the reverse strand, counting down.
ATTCAAGACAGGGGAATGATGAATTCAAGAATGAAGTGATGCATATTGCGAAACTTCAGCATCGCAATCTAGTGAAGCTTTTAGGATGCTGCATTCAAGAAGATGAAAAGATGTTGGTCTATGAGTACCTGCCCAATAGAAGCTTGGACTTCTTTATTTTCGGTTTGAATCTTAAGACCTCCATAGTTGCGTTTACTCTATGTGTGGAACCTTCTTACCTTCTTCCAAACCTATACCATCCCGATGACACTGACCAGAAAATCCTAATTCCTTAGAGCGTGTTTAAAATTTGATGAACAAATAAACACTGGAATCAAGTTTTCCCCACGTTCCCTGAAAGTGTTTTTCTCATACATTATTCTTTATCAACCTCTATTCATGAAATTCATAGTTCAAAATGACAAAATTAGCTCAGTATAACTCTGCATTGCCCTTTTTCCTGTTGCATAAATCATGGATTAACTTGGGAAAACCAATTGGCCTGGGCAGATCAAACACAGAGCGAACAACTAGACTGGTCTAAACGCTATCACATCATCGATGGAATTGCACGTGGCCTGCTATATCTTCACCAGGACTCACGACGAAGAATAATACATAGAGATCTTAAAGCCAGCAACATTTTATTAGATTTTGAAATGAACCCAAAAATTTCAGACTTTGGCCTTGCAAGAAGTTTCGCAGGCAATGAAACTGAAGTTAATACAATTAAGGTGGCGGGAACATTGTAAGTACACTGTGTTGAAAATTGCAGACTGTTTAGTTTCTGTTAGTACTATGATCATTTGACATTCAATAATTTCTGCAGCGGCTACATATCACCTGAGTATGCAATAGAGGGGCTCTATTCAGTAAAATCAGATGTCTTTAGCTTTGGAGTAATGGTGCTAGAGATAGTGAGTGGGAAGAGGAACAGGGGATACAGCCATCCGGGCCACCATCTCAACCTGCTTGGTCATGTATGTGTCAGACAGAATAACATCAGTTTATTCTTCAATGAGTATTCAAATATCTAAGTTTCAGGTGTATGGTTTATTTTATCAGGCGTGGAGGCTATTCAAGGAAGGAAGGTATCAAGAACTGATTGCTTCATCATTGCTTGAATCTTGCAACTCATTGGAAGTCCTACGTTCAATCCATGTGGGTCTATTGTGCGTGCAAGACAAACCAAAAGATAGGCCGAGCATGTCAGCTGTAGTTGTCATGTTAGCAAGTGAAAGTGAGTTGCCTCAGCCTAAACAACCAGGTTTTTTCACTGAAAGGGATTTAGAAGAAGAAACAGATGGTTCATCAACCCACCAGGAGCCGTGTTCGGCTAAGGAATGCACGATCACACTACTGGAGGGAAGGTAGAAGCCTAGAAGATCACTTTATTAATAGATGTGTTTTGCCTGCCTTTATGGTTATGACAAATCATCATCATCACCTTTGGCTTACGGTAAGTTTATTTTTATTATTTGTTCAATAGCTTGATGAAGCTAAATATAGACAATACTTTTGTGCGTTAATACAAGGGAATGAATTTTTTTTTGGGGGTAAATGGGTGGTTCGATTATCGGTACACCATCATAAAATAAACTCTTACAAGCATTTGGCCGGGAAAAAAATTGCAAAGATTCTCAATTCAAATTGAAGGGAACATATCATTTGATTGTTGCATAGCCTTCCAATGTTGATGTTAGAATAATAAGGACAAAAAACGAGTCCTGAGCCTCAACCATCAGCCTAAGCTTTTTGCTGAGGTGGCCACTTGACATGATAACTCGTTATCATGACCAATCCCAACGTCTTTACGGATCCTAATTCTAAAATGTCTATAGAAATCAAGGACAGGTCAAAGGATATTATCATCTCTGGTGGGGAAAACATTAGTAGCGTGGAGGTGGAAAACGTAATGTACACACACCCAGCCATACTTGAAGTATCAGTGGTGGCTAGGCCAGATGAACGATGGGGAGAGTCGCCCTGCGCCTTTGTTACATTGAAGCCTGAAGTAGACGCGTCTAATGAGCAACAGCTGGCTCAGGATATAATGAAGTTTTGCAAAGAAAATATGCCGTCTTACTGGGTTCCAAAATCTGTGTTGTTTGGACCACTGCCAAAGACGGCTACTGGGAAGATTCAGAAGCATTTGTTAAGGTCTAAAGTAAAAGAGATGGGGCCTGTTAAGGTCAGCAAGTTATAGTTCTGTGTATTGGCGATTAGATGTAAAGATCCATTTCGTGCTGAAAATGGTGTGGCCAATCAAAGCAATCCTCACAATGTAATGGTGTTGCTGCCGAGAAGATATTTGGCTTAAATCAATTTACATAAGGCTTCGCCAAAGTTGGGTTGATGATTGTACTTCAAAAGTTGCTGGTAAGCTGAGATTCTTCAGGACTTCCAGATTTTATTGTGTACTTTATTTTGTGTAAACCACATATAAGATTACTTTTTTTTCCTTCACAAAAGAATTTGCTCACGGAGCTGGCTAAACTATTTGTTGAATCGCTTATTCCAAACGCAATGCGGACGAGGGTACTCAAAAGTCTAAATCGCTACGAAGTGCTGATTATGATGAGAGGACATGGTAGATTACGAGGAGCGGATGCAATCGCCTTCCAAATATTACTTTAATTAAAAAGTTTGATGTATGAGTGATAAATCTGTTAGGGTTTCTAATTAATAAGTTGCTAATGCCATCTACATTTGAAAAAAATACCACTCGACCATATCTAAACTGCTGTTATTCTCAAGCGTACTTACCATCTCACATAATTCAGCGATTTCCCTTGAGGCACAGTCGGGATTGTAGAGAGAAGAACAATTGAAGGGACTTGAGTGGTCGAGATTGGTAACATCTGGATTGTTGCAAAGCCTTCCAGTGTCGATGGAATTTGTTGTTTTCTGTTGCCTTGAATTCTAGTGGACCTAGTTTATGGTTTGGGCTTGTAGACTTGTTATTAGTTAGGGCCCAACTGTTAAGTTGCCGAAAGTGCAGGTTTACATACAGAGAATGTAAACAGGTTATGTATTGTACTATCATTCATCATAGTGGAGAAACTCTCTCTGTTCTTGTCCGAGGACGTAGGCATCAATGGCCGAACCTCGTTAAATCCTTGTGTCTATTTCTTTTCTTTCTCGTTGAGTGCTTGATTGATTGTGAGAAATAACCACGATCTCCTAACAATTGGTAGCGGAGCTCAGGGGTTGTTTTGGGTTCACAATC
>JAKUCV010000259.1:3725-30249 GCA_028386065.3 Turnera subulata | reverse complement strand
ATGAGTGGTGTAGTGTGTGTGGCTTGTGATCAGATCATTCAGCTCATTCTCAGCCCCTTCACCACGTTTTTGGCAGCCCCAAAAACTCTCTGAAAACACCTCCTTTCAGTTCTTCTTCTTTGTGAAAGAAGCAAGAGCATAAGCATTCCAAAACACCCCAAACATACACTAGCTCCTACCTTTGTTGCTAGCACATCAAGTGGGAGTGCTCGAGGCTTGATTCGTGTGACGACTCGAAGCCGATCACAGTTCGTGTGGATACCGTAGAGGAGCAGGGCCTTTTCTTGCTCTTACTGATTCTACACAACTATTAGGTGAAAGACCCTAATCTTACAGGTACGTAAAATTTTGTTATACGGTTTACTAGCTTCACATGTGTTCTTGGTTGTTTCCCTTGTCTTCCGCTGTATCTTTTGCTTCTATATGAATGTCATATAGCTTAGGGAAACTTACAGTATCTGTCAAGCTTGGCCCACGGTTAGCTCTGGTTTTTCATGGATTTTTTGCAATGGTACTTTGATCAGCTTCTGGCAAGATGAGTGGCTCCCTAGGGTGGGGCGTTTGAATGATGTAGCGGGGGTCTCTATTTTGGAGGGCTGGAAGGAGGCTCATTTATCGGATTTCCTCACTCCGGAAGGGACGTGGCGTTGGGATGTATTGCAGCTGATGTTGCCTATGCACTTTCTACAGCAGCTTCGGACTTTCTGTCCTTGTATAGTTGCAGCTGGTGAGGACAGTGTATATTGGGAAGGCACTGCTTCTAGGGATTGTACGGCAAGGCGCATATGACTCTCTTTCTCCTCCGTCTGTCCGAGGTGTTGATCGCCAACTTTGGCGTGCAATTTGGCTCTGGAATGGTGCTCCACGAGCTAGAACTTTTCTATGGCAAGCCGGGCATGATGTGCTGATGATGAATAACCATCGATTCCGGAGGAATTTATGTTCCTCTTCCGTTTGTCTGAGGTGTATGGAGAGTGAAGAGATAACTGTATACACGCTTCATGATTGTCCTGTATCTAGAGCCGTGTGGGAGGCTTTGTTGCAGCCGTCAGCTTGTCAGGCTTTTTTCCATTTGCCTTTAAGGGATTGGCTTGTCCAGGGGTTGACTGGTCGGTTTGCTTTTGTTGGAGCTTCACCAACATATCTTCTTGTTTGGTATGATGGCTTGGGCCATTTGGAAATGGAGGAATAATAGTATTTTCTCTACGCATCCGAAGTCAAAGCGAACTGTTATCTCTGGTGTTTATCAGCAAGTTCGGCAGCTTCTTCTTTATCGTTCTGGTGGGTTGCAGACGAATGTTTCTGAAACGCCCCGACCCGTATTTACCGTACACAGTAAACACGTGCCGGAACTGTGACGACCCAATCAAAACAAGTCCAGCATACAGTGTATACAAAGGAACACGGGCTCAACAGCCCAAAAATAATAACGACAATATCAACATAACCGCCCCAATGGCCCAATAATAGTAAAAACAATGCACAGCGGAAGACTTAATAACTCACATAAACACTGTATGCGACACATGATGCAAACTATGGATCCGAGCCCTGTCCAAGGGATGACGCCGCAGCATGTCTGGAATGCACCAATCATGTACCACAAATAACTCATCCTACGGGATGAAAGCCCGTAGGTGAGGGGTGAGTCCGAAGTGCTCACCGACGAAGGAAAGACAATCAATATGCACACTATAAATACTCAAGGTCAAAAACAGTAATAACTGCCAAACCAAAAGACAAGACCCAAACCGGTCCAAGACCAGAAAGACTCAAATAAAATCCAATTATCCAATTTTTATCTTTCCGGGCCCCGTCACGAATAAGCTAGAGGTCAGACCTGGTTATCAACATATTCCGGGTGCCAGACCAAATCCAGAGAACCCAGGGATCGACATCCCAAAAATACGAACCCAGGGATAGACATCCCAAAAATAATCACGGGATAGACATCCCAAGCGTAGACATGCTTATCACAAGAACCCAGGTCAAGGCCACCACGAAACAGTCTTAAACCATCGAGTCGTACCACTACTTATCACGTGACAATTATATTATCGTCATCAAAATCCAACCACAGGGATCGACATCCCTATCCAAAATCAAGGATCGACATCCTTATCATAATTTATTATTAATCCACTTTATACTTTGAACCAAAAGACACAGAAAATCAACACGGGGATAAACATCCCAAAAATACCCAATCAAAATATTGGGATAAACATCCCGACAACAATCACAACAAATGCAATAATCAACAGTGCAATAAACATCATGCACAATAACCGAGTAATACAGGCACATATTGAAGGAAATCCATCCTCACCTTGGCCGATTACTCAACTCTGGAAACAATGACCGGTCCGACGTCGGCTCCTCGGGAAACTGCCCGATATCCAAACCTATACCACAAGACAATATATACACATAAATGCACATAATCGGTATGCTATGATGCCAATACTGCGAAATAATCCCATCCCGGTTCATATCTTTTATTATTTCGATTTACCGAAAATATTATACCGTACGTATATCCGAATATAATTTCGGTACCATACTTTAATTAAAATTATTTTCAAAATATATTCATAAAATAATTATAATTTTCCAAAATTATAATCTCCATAATTTTTTCCAGAAAAATAATAACCTATTTATAATTTCCAGAAAATATATATAGTATTTATCTTTTTCTATATATAATAATATTTTCCAACACAAAATTATAATTACCTTTAATTTTCAAAGTACATATATATATTTCCATAACTATAATTTTTCAGGCAAAATAATTTATATATATAAAATTCCCAGAAATTATTTCATGGTATAAATATATTTTTCCAATAATATTAGTTTTTCCAAAACAAAACTTAATTATTTATCAAAGTATATATATTTATATTATCCTCAAAATACCAAAATTAAATTGACCATAATTTTCTAAAAGTAAATATATAATTTTTTTTCCAAAATTATATACCAGAAAATATATATATATTGTTTTGTTAAATTAAAAAAAATAAATCGGACTGGGCTGAACAGGACCAAGCCCAGACCAAGGCAGCAGGCCCGCCAAGGTTCGGCCCAGCACCTGCCCACAGCCCAGCCCAAGCGAACAAACCCAACCCAGAATAGGCAACCCGACCAGAAGATACGGGTCGGACGCGGGTCTGCTCACCTTTCTGCAGCGGCCGGCGACGACGACGTGGCGGGGCGGCGACGAGCAGGACGGCCGCGGCTTGGTGAGACAAAGGCGACGTTGTGGTACTGGCGGCTGCGGGTGGTGGTGCGAGGCGCGGCGGCAGCAAGGTGTGGAGGCGGATCCGCGGGTCGCACGGCGGGTCAACGGCGCGTGACGGCGGCTCCGACGACGGAATCAAGCGGGGAAGGCGGGGTTGAGGTTGCGTCGGTGAGGGGAACTCGGTGGTGGCGGCGGTGGCACGAGAAGCGTCCGGGAACGCTTCGTGATGAACAGTGACAGAGGCGCTACCGGGGTGACGAACTGTTCACTCCATTTTTTTTCTTTTTTTTGTATTTTCTTTATTTGTTTTCTTTTCTTTTTTTTTGATTTTCTTCCTCTCTTTTTTCTGTTTCTATTTTTTTCTATTTTTATCTTTCTTTTTTTTTCTTTTCCCCTCTGTTTTTCCGATTCCCTTTTTTTTTCTTTTTTTTTCTCTCTTTTTTTTCTTTTCTTCTTTTCTCTCCTTTCCTCTCTTTTTCTTTTTTTTCTCTTCTCTTCCTCTTCCTCTCCTGCTTCTTTTCTTAACATAAAAATTTTGTGCAAACACTGTGCATTATGTGAATTAACAATAATGCAGCTTGTCTGCATTACAGAGCGAGTCCGGTCCGGACCAGAAAATAATCGATACCCCCTTAGTTATTTTCCGGTGTGATTTTTCCGAAAATCCCGGGACCCGAAAAAAATACCAACTTAGGCCCGAATAATCCATGGAAAAATCACGAGCGCGGAAAAACTCTCGGTTTCAAAAAACGACTCCCGATTTACCTTGAATTAATTACCCAAGATTAATTCAACAGTAAATCACGGTAAAAAGACTTTTACAGTCCCGGTAAAAATCCAAAATTTTTACCCGGGCTGTTACAGTTTCATTGCGTCAAGTGATGGCCTGTTTGCCACCCCCAGTTTCTTTTATTAAAATTAATGTTGATGCCTCTGTTCTGCCTGGTCATGGTTTTTGTACCACGGGTGGTGTGGCTCGTGACTCAGCTGGTTTGTGGGTTCGTGGATTTGTTCGTCGTGTTCCCAGGTGCAGTGTCCTCCATGCGGAGCTGAAGGCAATTAGTCACGGTTTGGCATTAGCTCAGGAGCTGCATGCTTCGAAGGTGGTTATTGAGTCTGATAATAAGGGTGCGATTGATGTTCTTAATGGTGGTGTTCGCGGCCGTTTGGAAGCTCTCTCTCTTGTGCAGGACATTCGGGCTCAAGCTGCATCTTTGGAGGAATGTCTCTTCTCTTTTGTTCCGCGTGACTGTAATTTAGTTGCAGATTTTTTGGCAGCCTTGGGGTTTTCTCCCATCGCTTTGATTGATTTTTTGGTTATTCCCCTCTCTGGTTGTTCCCGTTTGTTGCATGAGGATCTGATTTCCTCCGCTGGGACTCATGTTTAGTTACTATTAATAATATGCTCTCTTTCCTACCAAAAAAATGAAATATATGAGGTCCACACACCATATCTAAATTTTTTTTCCTTTACACAATATTGCACTTTTTTTTTTGACAAAAATGATAGATTAATTATAGGGTTTTTGGATTTTTTGGGCCCCCATGTTTAGTCGTTTGGCCAATTTGGTACCCTGATATTTTTTTTGGCCGGCCATATACCCCGAGATTGCATGGGCAGGCCAAACGTAGACCCTTGGTCAGGCACCTGCTGACGTGGAGGCTGCCCGGGGTTTTTGCGCGTGTTACTGTAGCAAAACGATGTCTTTTTAGAGGATTGACTGGACATGTAGGATCCATGAGTCTTTGTGGGCTCCGCATACTACCGACCCCGGATTTTTCACCTAACTGACCCGAAATTTGTTGGATACCGAAATGAAAGCTGACCCGATTTTGATTATTTATTTAATCATTTTTCTTTCTTTTAATCATATTTTATTTTTAACAATATTAAAAATGAGTAAAACTTAATTTCTAAAAATTTTACTTGGTTTTAAATAAATACACCTTATTTTGCTGGATTTATTATTTTTAAAATTTTATTTTTTTCATATACTAATTTCTAAAAATTCCTATTTAAGCTCTCCCACCGGTCTAAATTTGTAAAAAAATATCTAATTTTTTTAATAATAATAATAAATAAAGAACGAGATCAAATCTCAAATGTAAAATAAATATTTATTATTATAATTATTATCTTGTGCTAGATTTAATTTTTTGAAAAAAATTAAAATAATTATACAATAGTGGCATAAAATCTCACTTAAATTCAGTTTTAAATTATAAATTAGAAAGAACGATTATTGAACCAGATGTATTGAGTTAGTTTATTATTTTGCTTCCTTTATTTTTTCCAAAACCAATACTTTAATTCTTAAGGGTTTTGGGGGTTTTTTGGGCCCCCATGTTTAGTGGTTTGGCCAATTTGGTACTCCGACATTTTTTTTTGGTCGGGCATAGACCCTGATATTGCGTGGGCAGGCCAAACGTAGACCCTGGTCCGGAGCGATTTCGGTTCGGTGTGGGAAATTTGGGGCTTTGAGTGAAGTGGCCCCACTAAGCCACATGTGTCCGACGTGGCATGAAACAGTGATGTTTTCTCACTTAAAACGACGTCGTTTTGCTACAGTAACACGCGCAAATTCCCAGGCAGCCTCCACGTCAGCAGGTGCCTGACCAGGGGTCTACGTTTGGCCCGCCCATGCAATCTCGGAGTATATGCCCGGCAAAAAAAAATATCGGGGTACCAAATTGGCCAAACCACTAAACATGGGGCCCAAAAACCCTAATATGCTCTCTCTTTCCTGCCAAAAAAAATGAAATATATGAGGTCCACACACCATATCTATATTTTTTTTCCCTTTACACAATATTGCACTTTTTTTTTGACAAAAATGATAGATTAATTTTACGTTAAGATAGCGTCATGTCAGCTTTACGAGTAAATCATTTTGAAAAAGTCATTATCAAGAGAATTCTATACTCGGATTAATAATTTTCAAAATTATTTTAGTTTGACTTGACATTTAGGAAAAAAAAAAAAGGGGTTGACTGGCAGACGTCTTCAAGTTGTTGACGACTTCAATAGTAAAACATTCAGCACCCGAAAAAAAAAAAACATTGCAACTGCATGATGTAACAATGATTGAGAAATTTTTTATTTTGTTATTTATCTGCAGACGCATCAAATAAGACAATACATACATATATGCCTCTGGTTAACATGTATGTGACTGCACAAGTGTTTCTCGAAAGAAATTTGTAATAAAGAAACTAAAAATTGCTGGTACTTTTTCTTCGTAAGTGATATTTCACCGTAAATAATTAATGCCTCAAAAACAAGAATTTTGGTCGATCTCGCAAGTGGAAGGATTGTTACAACTATTTGGTTGTATTGGCTGTCAATTCAATTGTATTGTTAGTAAACAAGTCTGCATTAATTAATTGTTTGAAGGAGAACGAGTATTATTCAACTCAGGAGACATTATCATCATACATTAATTAACTGTTGACTATAGATTATTGAATGATTATGAAAATAGAGGAAGTTAATTCCAGAGTTAATTTCTACCTAAAATTCCAATGAAGACAAGAAGGGCCAAGTTCATCAACTTTTTTCTTTTATTGATTTGTCTTTAACGACCATTAATTCCTCAGGTCGGAGGAATGCATTTTTTTCTAATTATGAGGAGCCTATATATATATATATAAATTAATTAAAATTACAAGTGGAACTCCCGTAAAATTAACTTGGGCACTAGAAGTATCTCCTTGTAAGGAGGCTATGCATTAACAAAGTTAAGTTCATTAATTTCCTTTGGAGAGGTCATGCTTAGTTTAACTTGTACACCCGTCTATCAATGGTGGTAAGTTGCAAAGACGATGAAAAGTGGTCAAAGATGTATCAAAAACGCCCCAAAATTGTGCAACAAAGGAGCCATACGCGTTTATTATAACAACAAAAGAAGGGAAACCAAGCATGAAAGAAAGAAACTGAAACCCCACGTCACGTGAGGTGCGAGGGTTGGCCCTAAGGCTAATCTCGTGCTATTTTTGTCATCACTTTGCCATCAATCAATTATGCATGTCGGTAACATGTGTAATTAAAGTTTACAAAAAAAGGAAAAAAAGAGAAACAAAGAGGACGTTACGAAAATCATTTACAGAAATCCAATGCGGCTCTACTCTAATCCCAAAAACACGATGACAAGCATTAGCAGGTGGTTTTGGCTATCTTAATTAGTGTCTTAGTTATTCTAGGAAGGAGTAATTGCTAGGGAGAGACAATGGTTAACACATTATGATCGTGGAATGATTTTCGTTAATCTCATTTCTAATCATAACTCCCACAACCAACACCCCCCCGCCCCCCTCTCCTTCTTTTGCCGACCCACACGTCACACGCCCTTTCTTCCTTTGGTGGCTGGTGCTGGCTGATACTCAACTGAAAACAAAACATAAAAAGAGAATAGAAATGAGTAACAAAAGGGGGAAAAAAAAAAGAAAATGGAATAGAAATGAGAAAGCAGTAAATTACAGGGCAGCGTAAACCGTGTGGGTCCACGTCACACGTTTGGGTCTGTCTGTCTTTTCAGGTGGGGACATCATCATCTGCTGCCCCAACTGCCCAAAAGGCCTAAAACAATTCCTAAGACCAAAACACCCCCTCCTCCTCTCCACCCAGATTAGATTCCATTCAATCTATCTAATCTTCTTTTAAATATTTAATGTAGCAGTAGGGGCTTTACGTCACTTTTCTGAGTTGATTTTACAAAAACTAACGGCTAACCTATATTATTCATCATTAATTGAAACCCACCCTGTTTATTTGCGAGACCACAAGTGGAAACTGTTTTTGTATTTAATGTAATCACTCGCTAATCAGTACATGAATTTGGGGTAGGTGTTATTTATATACATATGAGTAAAAATAATTCTCCACTTACACAATCATTGACCTCATATTAATCGGTCAGAACCAAGACCAACCAAAGTCTTCTAAACAGTAAACTCAATTGGGCTAAGCTAATGTCAAGTTGTTAAAAAGATGTAATAGAATACAAATTATCTTTAGATGAGGCAGGAAAATCAATAGCAATTCAGCTATATCTATATATTGCTCTCTCATAAGTCATAACAAGCGAAGAACCCTATAATAATATATATAAGCAGATTCAGCAGACGCCATCTAAACAGGTTTTGGTCACTATTTGGGTTCTTTTTTTTTTTCTTTTGAGGAAACACTAATTGGGTTCTTGGTTTTGTTTTGTATAAAAAACTGGAGTGGCAAAACTGTGATACCAATGAAACTAAATCAGCAAAAGTCTTTCTATTTATAAAGATGTCTGATTCTTCTGTAGTGTATACTATAGTCTACAACTAAAGCTTTGTTGTCTTAAAAAAAAAAAAAAGCTTTGTTGTTAGATTCTTTGGTTTGTGTGACTTGGAAACTACTAAAACCGGAACAAAAGGAAAAATCTACCCTGAGAAAAGTGCAAAAAAGCTGAGAAACTCAACTGCAAGGTATGTCAAAAGCGAGAACTCACTGAAAATCCTTTCATGGCCAACTTCCCTTTAGTATTTATTCCATAACTGCTGTTGCTCATCTAAAGACTAAAGCTTCTCTACTAGTTCATATAGTTCTCTTTTTTATTGTTTTCCTTCTTGATCTGTTGGACAATGGCAAAGATGTGCCTCTACTTGTATGTCTAGTGTGTTGGTAAGTTTAATGGTGTTTTTTAGTGCCTCATGACTTGCCTGAAATGTTTGAATCAAAGTCTATACTGAGGTGAGCAGTTGGTGAAGAATTTGTAAAGGAGGAGTCTTATCTTGTGGCTCTTCCTGCTGAAACTAAATCATCTTCTGGAATCAGTTTTGCAGGGTTCGGGATGTTATGTTTTGTTCCCTTTTTGTTTTCCTCCGTTTGTAAAGCTTGAATTTTGGTTTCAGAATCATTCAAGGAAGAATTTCTTGGGCTATGGACCTCTCTTTTCTTTCCTTATCTCATGAGCTATTTGTCTCTGTGTGTTAGTGTGTATATGTGCGCGTGTTTGTGTTTGTTTTTGTTTTTTTCTTTTTTTGTTTGCTTTTTTTGGTTGAGATTCAGTTTCACAATTGATTTGGAATTAAAGCATTTGACTCGAGGAATTTCCATTTTGGAAATATCACGATTGGTAGGCAAAAGCTAATTTAATTTTCCCACAACTACTTGGATTCAGCAGCAGATTTTATTGAAGTCAAATTCTGTTTACTTCTCTTTACTTCTTCTTCTTCTTCTCTCTCTCTCTATCCCCTTCCATTTGCATTAATTCTTTCACTTCATGCTTTCTTGTTGAACATCAATGAATTTAATTCTTTTAGTTGGGAGTTTATCATCATTGCTGCCGTGAAACTTTGACCTTGGGAATGATTGTTTGCCTTTGGAACTAAAGATTAAAGCAACTTCTAAATCATGTTCATGCTTGTAAGGAAGACTCTTAAGCGATAGATGGGGCTGTGAAAAGGAGAGGGATCAAGGGCCAGAGGAGGGGGAAACTTGCCTGATGAGAACAATCTTAGAGGAGTAGCACTTGTATTAGCAAGAATGTAGTTTTTGCCCTAACAGCATCTCTTTTCCTGGAAAATTGGCAATCGACTCATCTGTTGAAGCTTTTCTAGAAAATTGTATCTTCTTTATTTCATTAGGGAATTTCTTATCTTTACAATTTATGCATGGCCCATTTGTAATCTACATTAGAGTACTTGCAAGTTCTTCCTGTAGATGTTTTGCAATTTTATACTTGATCTATTCACTGCAGTCATTTTGTAGATTTCTTTTTGCTTCCTATGCCTAACTTGTTCTACTGCTTTTGTTAACCCCCATTTCAGGCAGACTTCCGAGCATCTTACAGTGGCAACTAGAATACATTGAATCTGGAAGGTGACGGTGGAGATTCAGTAATTCAGGATAAGCTCTTGTCAATCAAGCTATTGTCTGGTTTTGAGAACATTTCAGCTTGAGAACTGTCCTGAATTGCTCTGAAAATTGGAGCTCTTCTCAATGCAAACATCTCAGAAACCCACAATTGCCAATGGGCCTCACGGGTTATATGGCCAACCTCTGCTAGATCAGGAACCTCATTGCTGGTTTCCTAACCAAAGTCCGAAGCACTACCCCTGCTCTGACGATGGCAGCCAAAGGCTTCACATTGCAGTAGATACTCTGGAACAATACAGCACTCTAGACTCCTCTTCTGGAACTGGTGCCAGCTTCTCACCAAACGAAAGTGGAGTTTCACAGCCAAACTCTCTGTCATATCCATCAGATCTGCATGATTCTCCAGGAAATACCAGTGGATCACCATCAAGCGAGTCATATGTCTCGCACAAGTTAAGAGAATTGGAAAATGCTATGCTGGGGCCTGATCTTGGTAACCCTGAGATGTACAATATTATGACACCAGCTGGACCTGATTCCGTGACGTCCGAGGAGGAGAAATGGAAGTTTCTAGCGGAGTTGATGGCCCGGGGAGACTTGAAAGAGGTGCTTTGCACTTGTGCTCAAGCCATGGCAAACAGTGATATGTTAGCTGTTGAATGCTTAATGACGGAGTTACGGCAGATGGTGTCGGTTTCTGGCGAGCCTATCCAGCGCTTGGGAGCTTACATGCTGGAAGGACTTGTTGCAAGATTGGCATCTACTGGAAGCTCCATCTACAAAGCACTAAGATGCAAGGAACCAACAAGTGCAGAGCTCTTCTCATACATGCATTTACTCTATGAAGTCTGCCCATATTTCAAGTTTGGTTATATGTCAGCAAATGGAGCAATTGCGGAAGCCATGAAAGATGAAAATAGAGTCCATATAATTGACTTTCAAGTTGCACAGGGCAGCCAGTGGGTGACCTTAATCCAGGCTCTTGCTGCTAGACCAGGCGGACCCCCACAGATTCGGCTTACCGGCATTGATGATCCCACATCCGCATATGCCCGAGGAGGAGGACTGGATATAGTAGGGAAAAGGCTTTCAAGACTTGCCGAATCATGTAAGGTGCCGTTTGAATTCCAAATGGCTGGAGTTTCTGCTTCTGAAATTCAAGTTGAGAATCTTGATATTCGACCTGGTGAAGCCATTGCAGTGAATTTTGCCTTTGTGCTCCACCACATGCCAGATGAGAGTGTGGGCACCCAAAATCATAGGGACAGGTTGTTGAGGCTGGTCAAGAGCTTGTCTCCCAAAGTGGTAACCCTTGTTGAGCAAGAATCCAATACCAATACTGCTCCATTCTTTGCCCGCTTTGTTGAGACACTGAACTATTATCGTGCTATCTTTGAGTCCATTGATGTTACTCTACCAAGGGAGCACAAGGAACGGATCAATGTTGAACAGCACTGTCTTGCACGAGAGATTGTCAACATCATTGCATGCGAAGGTGCTGAAAGAGTGGAAAGGCATGAGGTTTTGGGTAAGTGGAGATCACGACTTTCCATGGCTGGGTTCACCCCCTATCCGTTAAGCTCTTTTGTAAATGCTACCATCAAGACTCTGCTGGAAAACTACTCGGATAAGTATACCCTTGAGGAGAGAGATGGAGCTCTCTATCTTGGCTGGTTGAATCGTCCTCTGATTGTTTCTTGTGCATGGAAGTGAATACTTAAACAGAATCTGATGTGAGCTTGTAGTTTCAGACAGCAACTTATGGAGTAAGACCGGTCCATGTTGTTGTTGGTAGTTTCAATGGCCTAACAGAGTTGTATCATCGAGGAGTAACAAAGTAATAAAACGGTTCTCTCACAATCTCTTCTAAGAATCTTTCTTGCGTTAGCCAGATTTTTCTATTCTTAGATTTAACTGAATACGAGGGATGTTAGTACTAGTATCTTGGATCAACTAGTGTTTTAACCAGTCCAGTGTCTGCCTGCCTGGTTCATAAATGTCAAGTATGGCCGGTGTGTAAACTCTGTTTTTACTTTTGCGCCTTTCCTGAATGCTTTTCTTTCCCTGGCAATCAATAGAGAGTAAGGTTGGTAACCACTAATTAAAGAAATATTGCAAGTATATATCCACACACACATATATATATATATATATATATATATATATATATATATATTATCTCCCATCTCAGGAGAAAACTATTACAAAACAAGGGAGCACAGCACATGGGTTTCTTACAATCAAAGATTTCCCTCCTACTGAATTACACCCTTCGTACATCATACTCTTAACTTGACTATCTACTATTCCTGCAATTACCCTGCACACTATTACAGCCCTCTCCACTTTCTTCAATCTTGAGAGGGTTATCGTCGTATCACTTATTTCCTCACTATCTGTACTCAGCCGTATCCCATTCTCCTTGGTGCGCTGGGTGTGGAAATTGGATTCTATCATCCTGCAGACTTGACAAGCTGGATCTCTGCATAGCTCAGAAATTTGTTTAGACTTCCTACGGCAACAAGACATTGTGGTGCCATAGAATCGCAAAAGCTCATTTCCATCCACTGCGCTTCTTGGGTCTAACTTATGATGCTCGTAGGCATTCTTCTTTACCTTCTCTCTGTATCTTTCATACCTTTCAAGGATTTCAATGGAGTTTCTCACTTTTAGTATCCTTTTAAGGTTCCTGGATGGGTTTGACGGGTTTGTCAACGCACGTTGGAAGATTAATGAAACTATATTCCTTGTTGGGTCTCCAATGCTTAGCTCTGTCAAAACAGAGGAGGAAAATCAAAAAACATGATGAGAATCACATGTGAAGGAGGATAATTACTCAACAAAACTCTCAAGACTTACCTTCATACTGTGCTCTTGTGTTGCACTTACTCATGACAACTTGTGCAATTGAATGTCTCGTTTCAGGAGTGAGCTTGTCATCCAACCATTCTCTGTGAGGAGGATTGCCACTTCTCTCCTTCCCATACTTTTCCGGCCGGACAACCATACCCGTTACCTTACTCCGGCAATTGACATTTACTACAAAGAACCGTAAATGAGTGTGGTATAAAGAGACAATCACTTCTCCGAATGAATTCCTGCGGTGATGATTGACCAGCTTGCTATCCAAGTACTCTTCTCCAGGACTGCTTTTCTCATTGTTATGTTTTTCCAGGCGAATAGCTACATCATTTGGCTTACTCACACAACTGACATTCTCCTTCAAGGACACCCACAATGCTTCCATTTCTCTCATCTCCCTGGTTTCGCTATTTTCTCTCGTACACTGGATAGAATGAGATAGAGCTCTGCTGCTTCTCTAAAATTGAAGGGATGATTCTTGAACAAAGGGGTCAGGTCAGGTGGAGATTTGTTGGAGAGTTTTAATAACGTGGCCTCATGCAGTCCAATGCAGAGATAATGGCAGAATTTAAGCATCCTTTGGATGCATTATGGAATGCATTTATAACATACGGTACAATTTTAAGACCACCTTGAGGAGCAATGTCTGTAAATACTTAATAGGGTCCAAAAAGACAAACTCGCAAGGTTACATGGAGTCCACTTGGGGAATCATTACGTTTGTTTGTACTTGTCAGAAAACAAACACAGTTAATGATTGCTGTTTGTCTTGCTCCGGCAGATGCTCTTTTGCGATGCCATGCATCAACCAAACCAAACGGTCTCAGAAATTTGTGCACTTTTCTTTTCTCTGTTCTGTAAAAGATTTATATTGTATCTTCCAGTGAAAGAACCAGTTGCCAGTTGCCATTCCACAATAAGAGAAATGCCGGGGAAACCAACCGTTAAAATAGGAAAGTTATAAAGTTATTCTAACAGAAACAAGAAGAAGATTATTGTAACCTTAATGTTTTCAAAATAAAATGTAAATCGCTGTCTTCTCACAATTTTGGTTGGTGCCCGATTGCTACAAAACATACTAAAATCATAAGTGATTAATAAAATAACTAGATTTCAACTTTAGACTTTAACGTTAGTTAATAAAATCCAAAAGTCTCTCTTTTTAATGAAAATGTGTGTTATAGATTTCTCAAATATCTTATCTCTGTCAGAAAAATAATACATGAATAGAAATCTTTATCCACATGGCCATTCAATCGTGCTCCCCAAGATAGCTTTGCAGAAATTTTAAATTTTGCATCGGCGCTTAAACATATATAGTTCACTTATATACAGCGACTGAAATCCCAATGAATTCCATTTCAAGGACGAGTCATACAATACCATTTCTTATAGAAAATAATGCCCACCCCATATTAGCTTTCATATGTATACAATTCCTGTGCGTAAAGGTACCTGATGAAGCTGAAACTGAAACCAGGAGCATTTGTGATAGAGGATATTGGATACCCCAGAACTAAGATGGGAAGTAAGAATATATATATATAAAACAGATCATATTCCTGATTTTAGATCCAGCCCTTTTGTTGTTTAGCAGCCTCAGGAGTAGCAGATGGACAAATTAAACACAAGCATAAACAAACTTAAGGACCCGTCAATAATCTTCCCACATTCTGAGGATATGGATATGAATGACCTAAAGTTGGGATATCAACAGTACGGCCTTCAGTTGGATTTTGTCTGGACCCATATTGGTTCATGCCACCATTTACAACACCATAGTAACTCGCAATTGGTGTTGCTTGAGTTACTCTGAAAGCATAATCACTTGTTTGCGCATGGCTTTGGACAAATTCAGAATGTGGCGCTTGTGGATGCTGTTCATTAGACCTGTGATCAGTAGAGCTGATCCCGACCCCGAGATCTAGGCTAATTGTGTCACTTTCGTCTGCTCTAATCCTTGATGGCCCTGGCATAGCTGTTGGCCCTGCTGTGTCATGACTGCTGTTCCTTGCTGTAGGCACATCATGATTGTGCTTCCCCTCATATGTGGTTATAACTGCTTTTGGATCGTGTGATGCTCTCTCCACATGCTTTCTAACTGGGCATCCCGCATTTGTGCACTTGTAGTAACTCCTACAGATTGAGCAAGCATGATAAGAGCCATGATGATTAAAAAATCCAATGAAACAAGGACTATAACAAAGTTATTGGAATCATGAAAGTTTTGGTGCACCAGTATTTGTTGAGAACATAGAACTTCCAAGTTGCTGAGCATTTCAAGGCAAATACACCTAACCCTATTATAAATCTGTTTATAAAATCAGACAAAAGAATTGCACTAAATACTTGCGCGTTTTATTGGCAAACAGCAGAGTTATAGCAATCAATCAAGAGTGAGTTAACTGAAATCAATACAAAGGAAACTTCATGTAATATACTTCAAGTATCGGCCGAAATTAACATCACCAAAACCAGAATCTTTCCTCTGTCAAAACATTAAGAAGCTTACAGCTGTCTTCCATTTTCATGACTATCCTCTTACTAGAGGATTGATCAAACTAGCATGAAGCAACACATACATAGCTCTAGCTAGTGCAAGAAAGCATGAAACAGTCTGATGTCCTTAAGACTATTAAATGGCACACAAGAAAAGATGAAACAACAATAGTTTAGTGGACACAACTGTTTAGATTTTCCTGCTACCAACAAACAAAGCTCATTTTTAGAGGAAAGACAGCAAAGGCATTGATATCAGCACATATAAGTCAATCCATAGTTCATGTCACGGGAAATTAAGGAAAACTATAAACTCCTAAAACAAACCTTGGGTTGGGATTGCCTCTCACCACCTTCTGCCCATATTTGCGCCATCGGTACCCATCATCAAGTATATCAACTTCACTCAGAGTTTGAACAACAACACGTGGTTCTCGAATAGGCTTAACCACTGGAGTAACTTCAAAACCCCCCATTTCCATCTTCCTGCACAAAACAAGTTAGACCATATCTTGGCCCATACATTTCTTCTACATGGCAACAAGCTAATTGAAAGAGTATTTTAATACCTCCGTTTTGAAAATGGATCATCATCATCCTCACCACCTTCTGCACTATCATCGTTTGCAGTAACAGGAGACAGTTCAGGGGTACCATTTGGATCAATCGTATGAGGCGCTTGACCATACAAACTGGAAGACTTGTCTACATAGAAAAATAGGCACAGAAAGGAAGCATATTAGTAAATGCACTTCAGGAAAAATATGACCGAAAAATAGAAATACCACTTGGGTTTCGCTCTCACCATCTCGACCAGGTAAAGATGAAGCCTTGTCAGACCTTTCCTCTTGCATGGACAAAACAGCACCAGCACTATATCTGCGGCTGGGTTGAGGTTTAGGATGATCATGTATACCCTTGTATATAATCTCTGTTATTTGTCCATCATGAGAGCGCTCAAATAACTTTTTCACTTCACAGTTAGGATGTGTACACTTGTAATAACTGCGTGGGAATTCACTTCCTTTCACATGTTTTTGCCCATATTTTCGCCAGTTATATCCATCCTCAGATGCCATCTGATGCCCACTTCCTCCTTTATGATCTGATTGTGATGCCTGTGGTCCACAGTTGGAGTGCCCTATCTGGTTTAATTCATCTGAATCAACCTCAGCAGGTGCACTAGCCCCGGAGTTAGCAATATGAACAGGTGATGATAAACTCAACTCATTTGAGGGTGCTACCATCTCGCTCTTAACTGAAGGTGATGACGGAAATGATTGAGAATGACTCTGGCCTTGGACTTGAATAGATTTTTCACTTCCCTGATGGTTCATATCTGCAGGAACCTTGAAATAAATGAAGCCCGTTAGGTACGTGATACTTCTAAAACAGCAAAGTCTACTTGGCAGAATGAAATGAATTGAATTGATAATATCACAGTGTTAGAATTCAGGAAGGGGGAAAATCACAATGTTTCCTCACAAGACATCTATTTATTATCGCACTATTCTGAATATGTTGCTTTCTACAAACAGAATTATAGAGCGACAATTTCATAATGGTGGGAAGCTTTGGTTAGCAAAAGTTCACATATTGAATTGAATTTACTTGTTTGTTATGGATTTAGTTTGTTATTGAATTCTTTTTTTAACTTATATGGATTTTATACCAAAAGGCCTGTTAAGAAATTTATAACCAGATATAAACAGCAAGGAGGGAATGCTAGATGACCCAGAAACTACTTAAAATCTTTATATAAACATGTATGAGGCATCAAAACATGCTATATCATGTTTTAAAAGGATAAGTTACACATGCACCTGAACTCCTGAATTACTATGCAGTTTCAGCAGATTATATAAGGAGATTACCATGTTTGATCTTGGATGGGGTCTAAACTCGAAACAGCTGGAATTTCTTTCGCCAAAGTTGTCAGATGACACTGAAATTGCTGAATATGAATGGGCACCAAAAGAGCCATGTACAGTAGGCAGCTTAGCAAAGGAACCAGTAGTAGGTGAAGGCTCTGCCTGAAAAACAAAGCAAAATGTTAACATATACTCTTCTCCTAGCTAGCCAATTATTCCTTGGTGACTCTCAATGGAAAATGTTTTATAGTAGACAAAAAGTATAAGCACACAGAGTTAATAAACCCAGAAAGGAAGAGAAATTGGAGATACAGGAAAATTTCGGATTCCATGCACATCCCCCAGCTCCAGTCATCGGAGCAACAAGAATATGCAATATTTCTTTACGCCGATGTTCCCATCCTTCTCTCTAGCAAGACGCTTTTGAAGATTTTTGATACCCTCATTTAGCAGCATCAATAAATGGCCAAAGATCAGACAGCCTAATCACACGATATAGGCCAACTGTTTTGTGAAGGAGCCAAAAGACGAAGAGTAACAAAAGAATTTCTGATGTTTTTATGTTACATAGTTCAGTCTACCCAACACAGTTCCACCCTGTAACACCTCATACACTGAACTGTATGAAGCCCTGAGGCCAACTTCTTCTGCTTTACCAAGTCTATCTTTTTCATAATATTCAGCTCTGCTCAGGGTCATATGCTCTCTTATACCACAGGCGATCACCGGTTTATTCTCATATCCTTCATCCACATGTCTTTTTTTAGCTTCTTATGACTCCAAGAATGCGTGGCAGATTTAACAGATACCGGCCCCTTCATGCCCAAAGCATTTATTCTAAATTCCACGCACTCAACTCCACAACACCATTAAAACAAAGACATACAAAAAAAAGCACCAAGAAAAGCGCAAAGATTCATTATGTGAGGAAACAACACTGGCATTAAAAAAAAAAAAAAACTCATATTTTGTACTTAAAAGCCATATTCCCCAGACAAATTCGGGATAGCACAAGGAACCAAAACAGCAGCACGCAAAATGCAGAGCGTTTATACCATCATCATCAGCAAGGCATCAGAATCTAACTTAAAGTCTCCCACATCAGCATCCAAAACCACAACCAAAAACAAATAAACATAGTAACTCGAATAAAACCCCCTCCACAAAAAATTCTCCACTCAAAAAACACCAAATATATATACACACACATTTTACATAAATTACCCAAAAAATAAAACAAACACTTCTAGAACTTAACGAGAACAGAACGCTGTGAACAAGACAACACCGTTCTTTTGGTAGCTGTCTACAGAAGTCAAACAAAAACTATTCCTCATTTTAATTTGTAAGAAAATGTATTGAATCTTACATTGGTGGATGCTTTTCCTTACCTTACCTTAGCTTTAATAATAAAGAAAAACAAGCACATTAGCACACACAAAATCCAAGCCTCGTTGTTCGGTTACTAGGACAACTATACTCCACTAACCCGAGCTCCCAAACAGATCTACGAAACTATTAACTTCACTAATTTCTCTTTTTCTCGCCCTAAATTATCTAGAAAAACGAACAAAACAAAGGAAAGCAAAAAAAAAAAAACCGACCTTGACATTAGAGAGCAGAACCGGAGACTCGAGAAACGAAGTGGGGCTGAGGCCGGGAGGGATCGTGATGCAGGCGGTCCTCGAGATCGGGAGCTTCGCCGGCGACAGTAGCTTGTACCGAGCTCCACCTCCTGCTCCTGCTCCTCCGCCGCCGCCGGCTGCGGAGGCCTCGGAGTCGGGCCTTGTCGGATCGGGCGCGCCGGGAGAAGTATCCATTTTGTTTTTAAAGAAACGACAAAAGAGAGGAGAAGGAAGAAACTAAAGAGAGTGAGCTGTGAGGAGTCAAAGAGGGAAGAGAAGGGGACTTTCTAAAAAAGGGAGGAGGTGGGAGGGGTAGTTTGGAGAATTTAGGGCGAGTATGGGTGTTTTTTGGTCAAGTTCAGTTTTGTGGGGGAGGGGAGTAGTAGTGACTAGTGAAGTTTTTTCCTTTCTTTTGTCCTACCGATATCTTAAGGTTAATTTTAATCTTTTTTTGGAAAAAATATCAATCGATTATCGGATTAATCTCTCCCCTCATGGCTCGATACTATATACATATGGGTGGGACTCATCGATAGTTCCGCTCCGCTCCGACGACTTCCGCTCTTACTAAGATTCGAAACCTGAAATTACATTAACAGCTTTAAATTAATTTAGTGCAAAGATAATGTTGTATTCTTACAAATTCCAAATGAAGTAAACTAGAAGAGCTCCAGGCTCCGGCCAGCTAATCTAACCTCTATTCCTTGAGGTGTTTTTTTGGGGTTGGGTAGGAAGAAAGAAGCACTTATGTCTGCTTTTATTAAGGAGCAGGAGTACTAGTGGCTGTGTGTTTTCTTTAAGAAGTGTGTAGGGGAAGAAAAGGGAGACTTTGGTTGACTTGTTACATTGGATCTGGAAGGTTGCCCTGTCAATTGTCATGTAGTGGTAATATTGGCTTGTCATTTTTCAATTTGGTTTGATTTACTCCCCATTCTTTTTCCTTATTCTTTTAGTGGTTAAAACAACCAACGTGTTTCATGTTCCAACGTTAATTTCTTTTTTTCCTAAGTAAGCTTTTTGTCTACTTTCAAGTGGTTGTAGTAATAAATTTCTCTTTGTGTTTCTAGTTTCTCATTTCCTTTTGTTGTGAAGAAGGATTTTGAGATGATCATGGTTGTCCTTAAAGAGAAATTCCTTAACTGCAATTTCTAAATACAGAGAGGCATGATTATTAATAGTACTGTAGTAGTAGTAATTAGTAAAACTTACTTGGGTGGTCAGAGAGGGTTGTTAGGTTAAGATAGAACCTCCCCGTTTAATCAGTAATCAAGCATTTGCTTACTACTGTCACACATGTAAGTTATTGTCCTAAAAACATAAATCAAGTGTCTTGCCCTTGACGGGATCTCTTGATAATCACAATTAAGATATTTAATTAACATGTCTAACGGAAGTCATGGCTACCTCGTCGGGAATCATAAAGAAGCTATTATTTTAAGGAAAAAAAATTCGACCCTTGAATGCTACCCATAGAATGTGATGAGTTCTTGTGTGTTAACGTATTACCAACTTGACAAAGTGATTAATTAGGTTTATCAATGATAGAAGTGTGTAATGTACTGCTTCCAAAACATCTAATCAAATGATGGTTTGGGTTTATCAAATGCACTTGTTACATTGAATTTAGATCTCTGTCAAATTGACTAGTTATCAAACATCAACTATGGTAGTCTTTGAATCGGGCTCAGGTCTTTATTATTTCTAGAATTATCAAATATGTAACTCATCTTTAGATGGGAAACCATGAAAATGAGATTAGAACTCGAGCATCCGGGGCAACACATAAATGAGATTTTACCACCAAGATCATCAGGTCATATTCGAAAGGCACTTGTCCTCCTAAAGTGCAATTTCCCAGCAACCAAAAAAAAAATGTGCAATTTCCCAAATTAATAATATAAAAAAAAAAGTAGAGGAAAGATATTGCGTTCAACTTTACAAAGGTTGGTTAAGCATGAACCCTATTTTAATGGGACATCCATTTCCAAGAGTACCTCGAGGGGTTTGTCAAACATCCATCTAAATCATCAAATAATTGATAGATAGATTGAATTAGAGATTCTACCCTTTTACACATGAGGTGATTGGTGATTGACATTGCAACTTGGGTGAAAGGCACTAGGCTCTAAAAAAGATAGTTTAGGGTAAGATTAGGTTAAGGTAAACTGCCTAAATCACAAACATCAACCCTACCCTTTTTATCGGAGATTTGAAATTACAACCTCAATTGCCAGCCGAAATCGTAAATTTCAAAGTTCAAGCTTGGTAAATATCTAAACCTGAATTTAAAAAAAAAATATCTAGCAAATTCATATTGGTCATTAGGTTTGGCTTTAGTGGTTCAAAAAAAGTAAAAACATTGATAATAATGTTTGGCTTGAAGTTGAATATATGCTCATTTTGGTTGACAATGTGGCCGCAAACATTGTTGGCGTTCATGTCAATAAATTTAGGCAGCTCCTAGCTACTTCACCGACGCCTATGTCGACAAAAACTAGCTGCTCAATATGCAAACCTGCCATTGATTTTTTTTCCCCCATCATCCTCCCTTGATGTCTTAATCGATTCTCCTTTTTTTTGTGCTCTTTTTGTCGTTGCTTAATTTGTATTCACGATTAAATGTACTAATATATTCAAATGAGCCAGACTTGAGTTTAGGTTTCTGGGTTAAGAAGCTGAGATAAAAAAGAATACTAATCAATAAGATTTTGCTACTAAGAGGATTGAATATTATATGATTTCGCTGTTGGTAGGTAATTAAGAGATGATGAGTAACCATTGATTTTAGGCGGTCGATGAGATACAAGGTTGCTTTTGCCGCGAGAAAAAAAACAGACTTCTTCCATTGATCTTTATTTCTTTTTCTCTTTTTTTATTGGAAGAGAAGAAAAAGATCAACTTGCAGCCAGAAAACAGGGTGCTGTATTTGGTAGGTATATCTCAATCTCTCTCCTTTCTCATTATAAGACAAGACAAGACAAGACAAAAGGAGTACTTGCATATTTACTTACTGACCTGGCGAGCTTTACTACCCGGATTCGTGTGGGATTAACAAGGAGACGAGTTTTGAATTTTGATTCCTACCTAAACCAATTTTCATGGCTTCTTTCTCTAACTCTTATTAGAACACAATAATTAGAATTAACTTCATGGACTAATCAAGTCGCTATTGAGGAATCGTATCTGTATCATGCCATCCATTTATCATTGTATCGGATTTGAATTTACTTATTTATTAACCTGTTAAATCTACAAGTAACAAGTTTACCAGTCTTTTGTTGTATTTTTTTAAGTAAATAGATATATACTTATTTTTTCTTATATATTAAATAACAAATTGTAGAATTATATATAATAATATTTTAAGGATGCATAAAAATATTTTTGAATAATTTTAGTAACTTTTGGCCTTAAATATTAAATAAAATGTGTATTAAATCAATAAGATATATAAACATAAATAGGTGGTGGGTCAACCTGCTACCC
Organism: Turnera subulata; assembly: GCA_028386065.3. Taxonomy (NCBI): domain Eukaryota; kingdom Viridiplantae; phylum Streptophyta; class Magnoliopsida; order Malpighiales; family Passifloraceae; genus Turnera; species Turnera subulata. The sequence continues at coordinate 7,800 of JAKUCV010000259.1, read as the reverse complement.
TCACATGCTAATTTTCGGATCAATCCATTAAACTAAACTAGGTGAAAATCTCAAACCTATAGTTGTTAATTTCGTGTCATCTTATGGTCATATAAAAAGATCGTTTTGCCAGGCCAATCTATTTTGTATGTAGTACAGATGATAATAATAAATACTTAATGAATGATATTATCCTTCCTTAGCCGCTAAAATGTTGATTATGCCTGTGGACCTCTGGTGGCTCGTTGATTGCAGGTTTTAATTCACAGTCAATCTTCTATTAACAGCCAAAAAGTTATACATATGGGAAGAACTCCTTCAGCCAATCAATAACCATTGCGGTCTTCACAGTTTCTGGTGTAAGCAAAATTAGATTCTTATTTGATAATCATGATACGAGATTCTCTTGACTGGTTTTAGAACTAGAAAGCTCTATCCTCATAAATAGTAGAAATTCATAGCAACAGCAGTAGATCCAGAAGATCCAGGTAGGCAGGTATTTTTGTAGATATTAACAATTTAACACGTTTTAAACACTGACAATATACACTTCTAACAACGGAAAAGAGCCCCCACAATCACGGACCAAAACATTAAAGCCGGTGGCCACAATATACACTTCAGGTCACCACTACTAGCTACTACTAGCTAATGCAACCAACTACACATTACCTCTCTCTACATCTCTCATTGTAAGCAATCAAGGCATTATTCTCACTGACATGAATGAGTCTTTTAAGTGTTTTTAGGACAGGTACATCAAATGCATGTAGCTAGGAGATACGTATCCATCAGAATTTTAAGATATAGTGGAAAGACTAGGTTTTTACCCATCAGGAGACGATTGCAATTAATTTGGTATGGCAGAAGGGAAGGGTAAACACTCAAAATTTCAAATCAAAGAGCTACCTGTGGAGAAGAAGAATAGAATCTTATTTTAAGGCCACCTGAAAAGGATGAAGGGTCTGGTCCATTAGAAAATGCTATTTCAAGTTGGCTTCTCTTGTATTGTACTGTATATAGCCTCGATTGACGCACCAGGGCATAGTGGACTTGGATTCCTAATCCTGTTGTTCCAGTTCCCAGATATCTAATCAAAGTTGACACTGATAAAGCAAATATGGAAAGCATAATTGGGACCGAATGAATCAAATAGGACAAACGTGAAAGAACACCCCAACTTGCATATGCCATGAAGTAAAAGGTCCAATTTTCCAATGGTTATCAGCCAAAAAAAAAAAGGAACCACGAGACAACAAAAGATACATATATATTCTTAAAGAGTTTATGAAAGAGCATTTGGCTTTGCCCCTTGATCGTCAGAATTTTTTTTGGACACGTTTTTAAGAGGAAAGTTTTTTTTGTGTGTGGCACCAACCAAGATAGAATATTTAGGACCAACTTAACGTATGGGGATGTAGCTCAGATGGTAGAGCGCTCGCTTAGCATGCGAGAGGTACGGGGATCGATACCCCGCATCTCCAATTTTTACATTTTTATACCTCAATCCCACATTACCTCTAAAATCCCATTTTGCAATTTTATATTTTTGTGCCACACCTCAAATCCAAATTGCCTTAACAACATTCCCTCCTTTAAATAGCAAGCATAAATGAAATGCAAGGATAATGGAATGAGATTGGTGTATGAGGGCCTGAGGCAGCAAGGTACATTCCGCCTTGTTCCAGGAAACCCATAAGGCCTGGAAGCAGTAAAAATAGGTGACAGTGGAAGAAGAACCCGCCAGACCAGCCACCACTGTCAATGAATCTTCCACATCCAATGAGACTCATGAATAAAAGTATGAACTTTTTAATTTTTTTTTTTTATACTAATTGACTTATAAATTGCTTTCATATATACCATAAGATGTTGCCTTGCCAACTGCTACTCTAATCTCTTCTATAATACATTGATTCTTATTTTGGATATTATATTCATAGCTAACCAAGAGAAGTATGTCAAATTCGAGTAGAATCAATTAAGATTATTGATGGAAAAGAGTAGCACTAGATAAGATAGGATTCACTTTTCACATTGGATAAACTTTGAAACGGTAAATGTTTCGGCCAATTTTATGTCCAGAGCTAGATGAACCCCACACCAATTAACCCGATCTATAGTAGCACAATTGGACTTGTTGAAGAAATGTTTGCCACTGGGCCAAAGTTTTTTCTCATAGCCCACTGGGCCGAAGATGATAGGAGAAATGTAAGGTAAAACGGGACTGAGCCTCCAATTGGGGTTTCTGACTTGGGGGTGATCCTGGACTAAGGGGAGGGTCGGTTGCGTTGCGGTAGTATAGTAGGATCTGCTGTTGAGATTTAATGGAATTGAGCCTTCCTCCTCGGTTTCTCCTATCTACAGATTCTTTCTTCTTCTTTTTTTTTTTCTTCTTTTTGAGAATCAAAGATTATATAGTCGTTCTACTTGGTACGCCAGTGATGCCAAATGTGCCTGATTTTTTTGTCGTAAATCCAAAATTTGAGAAGGAAATAAACCGCAACTTAGCCACGTTAATTAAGCTTAAGAGCCAGTATATAGAGTTTTATTTTTAATAAAACTATTTCCTACTATATGCATTCCCCCAAAATATTTCAAAACTGATGTACAACAAGCCTTACCAATTTTTTTTTTTAATTTTTGGCAGAGGTTGGAGCGTCAGTACTTAATAGATTCATATTATTGCAGCTCATGACACCAAAATTATCTTATGAATTTAACTTTTCATAAACAATGCCGACTTAAAAAAAATGGCCATCAAAACCAATGGGTTTGTAGTTCATTGGCATTCTTGTGTCAAAAGCACAAGAAGGATGAGGTCTCGGGTTCGAATCTCACTTTTCTCGACTAGTATAAAAAAAAAATGCCATCAAATCATTGAAATATTCACATGCCTCTCAACTTAGAAACATGGGAGCATGTTCCTTTTCTCGCACAGTTGCACAAATGTATGCAAAAGTATCACAAGGTAACCAAAATTTCAACTTTGTAATGCAACTTTGTAAATTGTCACATGTTTTCTCATGTGCCTGAAGTTTTGCGCCAAAAGATATGGGGGAGAAAAGAGAATATGCCAGCCCATAAAGACCATATTATTCCGTTGCAAACTCAATCTATCTATATACTATATGTGCAAAACAGAATAACCTATACGGTTGGTGTATAAAGAGAACTAGTGCAACTCCCCGTGTTACACACGGGTTTAAGTCGCAGTTGAATTAGGCCGTGTTACACACGGATTTTCTAAGAGCTTATATTATTCTAATTAATTTCATATGTTAATAAATTATTTATTAATTTATGGATTATTTGATATCCTGACAAATTATGGCACCAGTTAATCCGAGTTCTAATAGTTACTAACGATGAGCACGTCAATTTTGCACTGTATATAATATTATCTGGGAGATTTTGTAAGATTTTATACTAATATGTTTAAATTGTGTGGTCGAGATATTAAGTTTATTACATATTAAATTTCTAATATTGTCAGGTTTGTGTGATGATTGATTTATACCGTGTTACACACGGATATTTGGTTAATGTTACTTAAATACCAATAAACAGTCATTAAGTTTGCTTGAAATAAATTAAAAATTATTATAAAAAACCACTTAGGTGAGTTTCTCAACTAATAAAACATGCACTGCAAAAAATAACCAAAATACAGTTATAAAGAGTTATGCTATGGTTACGTCACGGGTTAAAGCCTAATGTAACAGCCCGGGTAAAATTTTTGATTTTTACCGGGACTGTAGAAGTCGTTTTACCGTGATTTACTGTTGAATTAATCTTGGGTAATTAATTCAAGGTGAATCGGGAGTCGTTTTTCGAAACCGAGTGTTTTCTCGCGCTCGTGATTTTTCCGTGAATTTTTCGAGACTAAGTTGGTATTTTTTGGTTTTCGGAATTTCTCGGAAAATCACACCGGAAAATAACTAAGGAGGTATCTGTTATTTTCTGGTCCGGATCGGATTCGCCCGTAATATGGACGAATCGAATTATTTGATATTCACATGCAAACAGTAAAATTTTCAGTTTAAAAGAGAAGAGAACCGGTGGTGGAAGAGCAGAAGAAGAGAAGGGAAAAAAA
>JAKUCV010000257.1:0-12890 GCA_028386065.3 Turnera subulata | reverse complement strand
GTAAAAACATCAGGTGAAATTCCCGTACGGGACATACTATCATAAACTTCCTTAGCTTCATCTATCATTTGTTTCTTACAGTATCCGTTAACGAGGATGTTGTAACTTCGAAGATCAGGTGTGCAACCTTTGCTCATCATCAGATCAAACACTTCTCTAGCCTTATCCATTTCCCCGAGCAAACAATATCCATTCATTAGTGAATTGTAGGTGACGACATCTGGACGGATACCCAATTGATCCATACCATCAAAAACTTCTTTTGCTTCATCTATTTTCTCCATCTTTAAGTATCCATTGATGAGCATGTTGTGACTATAAAGATTAGGTGTGCAACCAGTGCTCATCATCAGATCAAACACATCTCTAGCTTTATCCATTTCTGCCCGCGAACAATATGCATCCATTAGTGAATTGTGAGTTACGACATCGGGACGGATACCCCAATGATCCATGGTTTCGAGCAAAGCTTGAACGTCCCAAAACCTGCCATCTTTGCAAAAAGCATCGATCAATATATTAAAAGTGACAACGTCAGGAGCAATCCCTCTGTTGAGCATTTCGGAGAGGTCATCCAAACCCTCAGAAACCTGTTCTTTCCCTTTGTCCATTCTCCTACTCAGCAGCAACCCAACAACAGAATCGGTTTTTGCAGTCTTGCATAAGCAATTGACCAGAATATTGAGTGTATAAACATCGGGAGTGGGTCCTCGCTGTAAGATTTGTTTGGACAGAGAGATTACTGTCTCATAATGTCTCATCCGGACAAGGTCCGCTAATAAGTAGTTGAATTTGCGAATAGGAGGCAAAGGAACCTCATCAAGCATCCTACGGGCATTCTCCAGTAATTTTCTTTGTGTTTTGGGTTTAGTTTTGGGGTTGAGGTTGTATTTTTTTTGTGGGTTATGTATGGGTTTCTGTCTCCCTCCATTGGAACTAACACTACTACTATTATTATTATAAGTACAAAGAATAAGACGGCGAGAAGACGACTCACTGGCGGCGAGGACGGAGAAGCTCAGGCGAGGAAGGGATGTTGAAGATGGTGATGCTGCTGATGGGTTTGGCCTCAAAAACTGCTGCTGCTGGTGGTGATGGTGGTGGTGGCCGTCAACAAGAGAAACAGAAACGCAAGAGATACTTTGCTCCATCTTCCTACTCTTCTCCCTCTCTCTCTCTGTCTCTCCCGAAACCAACAGAGTCCAGTCGTCTCTCTCAGTGGTGAGTTAAAAGCTAAATGGATAAAGGAAGAATTTAGCGTTTCTTTCTTTTTTCTTTTTATGCAGCGAAGAACACAACACACACACTAGTCGAATTGGAGTCTTAGATATAATATAAACGGTTAAAAAGTTTTTCCTGTCCTTCTACTTTATCAATTTTTTGATTGTTGTCCCCTAATTTCTATTTCCACACTTGTTGTCCCTAAATTCATGAGTAACCGGGATATATTATCCATTTTCCATGGAATTGCCGGTAATGCAGCGAAGAACACAACACACACTAGTCGAATTGGAGTCTTAGATATAATATAAAGTCTAGGAGAGAGCATTTGGGTAATTTGGTTCGGACATCTTTAATTTGGTTTCGTCTTTGCCTGACTAAATTGCTCTGAGGGTGTCCGTGTTCTTGATTAAATTATCCTTGTTCTCCCTCAATTTTTCTAAATTGCTTAATGTTGTCCCTAACGTTTTTTACTGATTAAAGTTATCCCTCACTGTCTCTATTGATTCTTTTTTTTTTTGATCCAGCATCGGGCGTAGCCTGTTTTTGACACACAATGAGGCCCTCTTGATGAAGTTGGCATGGTCTCTTATCTCTCGTCCTCAGGCCTTGTGGGTCCGCATCTTGCGCACGAAATATGACGCAGGTGACGGGTTTGTTCCTGCTGTTTCGAAGAAAAATCGTATGTCCCATATCTGGCGAGGTATCACGAGTGTCTGGGATGTTGTTTTGAAGGGTGTTACTTGGATTCTGGGGGATGGCTCACGTGTTAGGTTCTGGAAGGATGCGTGGGTGTTTGGGTTTCCACCTTTGCTTTCTTTGGCCATTGTTCGACCCCCCTCGCAATGGCTTGAGCTCCCAGTGTCTTCCTTTGTGACGGCACAAGGTGACTGGAATTGGGAGTTATTTGGTTCCTTTTTACCTGAGGATGTTCGTCTCAGGATTGCTAGTTCTTTACCCCCATCGCCCTGGTTTGGACAGGACTCCATTGCATGGCTGCATGACCCGTCTGGGGTTTGTACGGTGCGTAGTGCTTTCCATTTGTTATCTCCTCCACTGCCGTCGTCTCCTTTCTGGAAGTCTATCTGGCGCCTCAAGGTTCCATATAGGATTTGTATGTTCCTTTGGACTGTTGCTAAGGAAGGTATAATGACTAATTCGTAGAGGGTACGTTGCCATATAGCATCTAATGCACAGTGCCCGCGTTGCCTTGTGCAGGATGAATCCATTTTACATACTTTGCGGGATTGTGATCGTGTGACTGCTATATGGCGGGATCTACTTCTGGCCTATTTTCTTCAACTTTTCTTTCAGCTTCCGCTTCAGGAGTGGCTTCGTTGGAACCTTGGGGCACCGAAGCGTATGTGTAGGGGCCAACCGTGGACAGTTGTGTTTGCTACAGTGGTGTGGTGGCTATGGAAATGGCGGAATTCTTTAGTCTTTTCCGGGGTGGATGGGATATTTCCCGCTTGCAGTCAGTTCATTGTTCAACAAGTCTCTGAGTTCTCGGCAGGATTCTTGCGGTTACAGTCGATGGTTGGTTCTTCTCCTAGTCGAGTTGATCGTTTTATTTGTTGTGCTTTTTCGGGTCCGGGATGGTGGAAGATTAATGTGGATGGCGCTATGGAGCATGGCTCCCGTCACATTGTGTGTGGGGGTGTCCTGCGGGATTCTAATGGGGTTTGGGTGTCTGGTTTTACTCATAATATTGGGTCGGGCACCCCAGCCTTGGTGGAGCTCTGGGGGATTTTGGATGGTCTGTCGCTGGCATGGTCGCTTGGGAGCAAAAGACTGTTACTTGAGTCGGACTCTAAGCTCGTGGTGGATATGGTGCTGGGTGGAGCTACTGCTAGAGCTGGATGTGGTTCTATTTCTACCGCTATCCGGCATTGGTTGGCACAGGACTGGGAGGTGGTGGTGTCGCACCAATATCGGGAGGCTAATAAGCCAGCTGATTTCTTAGCTACGCTTGGTTTTACATACCCTACTGGCATGTTTGTTTTGGATGAACCCCCTGTTGCTTGTTTACATTTGTTAGCTGCTGATCGAGCGCTCAGATACGCTCTGTTTCTCTAGTTAATTCTTAATCACAGGCCTTGTGCCACCTTTGCAACCAAAAAAAAATAATTAACCACGTGTGCTCATTCAATGCCACCTTGACGTATCTGAAATGGTTTGTCACACTAGACTAGAGACGGGTTCTACCCTTAAGACTTTGTGTGTTGAGATCTCAAGTTTAAATTTGGGCAGTGGCATATGGTTTTGGATTTAATTTAAGGTGGTTTGGAGAGTATCGTGTATGATAAAAAAAATATATATATATATTCTAGATGGACTTGTCATTCGGTCGAATTAATAAGCGACTTGATTCCGCTTAAGCCAGGTCTCAGGTTCAAGTCTTCGTGTATGCAGAAAATTCTCATTGAGAGACTTATCCAACATACCAAGATTGGGGACGAATCCGGATTGACTTGCATTGCAGCTTGATAAGATGTGATATTTTCATATGTTTTTTTCTTTTTTTGGTCGTTCACATGTTTTTTGACATCTTAGTATTAAGAATGTTTTATGAATAATATTCAGTGTGCCGAGGCACCGGTTTATTTCTGGGTTTCAGGGGTTTTATGAGCATCATTCCCTTCTTCGTCAGCTAAAGATTGTGAAGTTTTAGTGGCGTATGAGTGAATGTAAATACAGGGATTCAAATATCAAGTATATTATGTTTATATGTTACTTTGGTCATTTGTTTTCTTCCTGGTTAGGGAACTTGAAAGAAAATTCAAAGAGCAAGAACAAAACTCCGAGACTGAGATACTTTAACAGGAAGACCATTTTTCAATCTCATATATATATATATAGACGGTTTTCTTTGTTATGAAATCAAAGTTTTTTAAATGGGTTGTTGACTGCCTTCACTTGTACTTCATCAGAAGGTCGTGAAGGAACTCCTAAGTACTTCCAATTATAAATACAGCGACTTAAATATCTAGTATACGTTGTTAAATAAAATTTTGTAGTATGAAATGAGAACGTGATCAGATTAATTTAGCAGTGAACATATGTGAGCCAAGATTGCAAGTATTGTAATATGAAGTCAGAAATTAATGGAACCACCTGCGGGCTTCAGTGAGCTTGCTATCATTAATGACATTTTTTTTTGTCGAGAATTAATAACATTGATCATAGCAAGTACACAGAAGACATCAAAGATCATCATAGCAAGCACACAGAAGACATCAAAGATCATCATAGCCAGCACACAGAAGACTGCAACGCTAATTCATACACTAAAATACCTTCGCTTCCCCACAGCCATCTCTATCATTCTCAAATGGGAATCATCAACATCAGATTAAAGATGTAGTAACAGCCTTTTAGTGGTGGCATCTGTTGAGAACCCCATGCCCTCCTTAAGGAATTTAGCTGGTAGAAGCAACTGTCCAGTGAGGAGCCATTCTTTTCTGGTTTCCTGAAACGTTATAAGCTTCATGGGGGAAACCTTTCTTTCAAAGTCAATTCGTCATTACGCATCATGTTCAGCCACCTGGTAGAAAGACTTTCTGATATAGAGAGTTAAAACAGTTCTCTGGCATGCCGAACGAAATCCCAAATCTGCACATGCAACAAATAAGGATATTACAGCACTAATGTAGTATCCCCAACTGCTCTTCCATAGTTTGCAATAGCACTAATGCCTCCTCACCACGCCCTAGCTTTTGTAAACCATCTACCAAAGTGGAATAAGTTATTGCATCCGGCATTGGGCCATTTGCATTCATATCCTCAAAAATATGTATCGCTTCATCAATCTTCTGCATCTTACAGTGTCCATTAATGAGGATGTTGTAACTATGAACATTAGGTGTGCAACCAATGCTCTTCATCAGCTCAAACACTTCTCTAGCTTTCTCCATTTCTCCCCGTGAACAATATGCATCAATTAGTGAACTGTAGGTGACAACATTCGGACGGATACCCAATTGATCCATTGTTTCAAGCAAAACTTGAGCGTCCCGGAACCTGCCTTCTTTGCAAAAGGCATCGATCAATGTATTGAAAGTAACAACATCAGGTGAAATTCCCGTACGGGACATACTATCAAAAACTTTATTAGCTTCATCTATCTTTTGCATCTTACAGTATCCGTTGATGAGGATGTTGTAACTACGAAGATCAGGTGTGCAACCTTTGCTCATCATGAGATCAAACACTTCTCTAGCTTTATCCATTTCTCCGAGCGAACAATATCCATCCATTAGTGAATTGTAGGTGACGATATCTGGACGGATACCCAATTGATCCATACCATCAAAAACTTCCTCAGCTTCATCTATCTTTCGTATCTTACAGTATCCTTTAATGAGGATGTTGTAACTATGAAGATCAGGTGTGCAACCAGTGCTCGTCATCAGATCAAACACTTCTCGAGCTTTTTCCATTTCTCTGCAGGAACAATATCCATTCATTAGTGAATTATAAATGACGACATCAGGATGGATACCCCATTGACCCATTGTTTTGAGCAAAGCTTCAGCCTTTGAGGTCCTGCCCTTTTTGCAAAGAGCATCGACCAATATACCAAAAGTGACAACGTCAGGAACAATCCCTCTGTTGATCATTTCGGAGAGGGCATCCAAACCCTCACAAACTCGTTCTTTCCCTCTGTCCATTCTCCCCCTTAGCAACCCAACAACAAAATCGGTTTTCCCAGTCTTGCATAAGCAATTCACCAAACTGGAGAGTGTATAAACATTGGGAGAGGGTCCTCGCTGTAAGATCTGTTTGGACAGAGTGATTACTGTGTCATAATGTCTCATTCGGACAAGGTCTGCTAATAAGTAGTTGAATTTGCGAATAGGAGGCAAAGGAACTTCATCAAGCATTCGACGGGCATCCTCCAGTAATTGTCTCTGTGTTTTGGGTCTAGTTTTGGTGTTATCAGCATAACTGGTGGGTTTAGTTTTAGTTTTGGTGTTGAAGTTGTATTTTTTTGGTGGGTTGCATCTGGGTTTCTGTCTCCCTCCATTGGAACTCACTCTACTACTATTACTATATGTACAAAGAACAAGACGAGAAGACAACTCACAGGCGGCGAGAACGGAGAAGCTCAGGCGAGGAAGGGATGTTGAAGATGGTGATGTTGCTGATGGGTTTGGCCTCAAAAACTGCTGCTGGTGGTGGTGGCCGACAACAAGAGAAACAGAAACGCAAGAGATTCTTTGATCCATCTTCCTACTCTTCTCTCCTTCTCTCTTTGTCTCCGTCTCTCCCAAAACCAACAGAGTCCAGTCGTCTCTCTCAGTGGTGAGTTCAAAGCTAAAAGGATAAAGGAAGAATTTAGCGTTTCTTTTTTTTTTGTTTTTGTTTTTATGCAGCGAAGGTGAAAATTCTCCTAATTTATGCCCTACCACACTAGTCGAATTGGAGTGTTAGATATAATATAGACACACTAGGCTTAACAGCCTATGCGGGAATTTGGAATTCATCAATTCCTTGGCTTGGTATAATTTTACTTAATTTAATATGTAAATTGAATTTTTTTTATTTTTTATCAATATTTTGTTAATATTTTAAATCCGAGTAAAACCGGTTAGATTTGGAATTCCAAAAGAATTCCAATTCCAAAAAAGCAAAGAGAACTTAGCAATTAATTGATAATTTGATTTATGCCAAATATTGAAATTGAATTCAATTCCTCATTATTAAAAAGTATACCGAACATCGGATCAATTCGAAAATTTTAATAAATTTAATTCAATTCCAATTTGTATTTGATACCAAAGGGACGGTAAGACTTTGTGTGTTTGAGATCTCAAGTTTAAATTTGGGCAGTGGCATATGGGGTGGGATTTAATTTAAGGTGGTTTGGAGAATATCGTGTATGATAAAAAAAAAAACATCCTAGATTGAGCTTGTCATTCGGTCCAACTGATAAGCCGGTTCAGGTTCAAGTCCTCATGTATGGAGAAAAATACTATTGGGTAAATGCATATATTGGGGTCCGTACTATTTAATTTGTCCCTTTTAGGGGTCTGTACAATTTTATGTCCCTTTTATATGCCTATACTATTAGATCCGTGCCTTTTAGGGGTCTGGGTCAGCCCCCCATCTGACGTGGACTACCCGGGCAGCGACTGGAACAAACGCGCGCTAAACGGACGACACGTGGCAGCGCGTGTCTTACACACGTTGACAGCAAGGCATGTGGGGCCCACCTCCCATATTTCCTTCCAAAATTCTTTTTTCCGTTAATTAAATTTTTTATTAATAATAGAAATAAAAGAAATAAAATTAAAAAAAAAGGCTAACCTCCACTGATCAAAACGACTAGCCTCCATTTAATTAGAATAAAAAAAAAAACACTGAGCAGCCCAAGCTCAATAAAACCCCGAACGGCCACGGCCAATCCCCACGGCCATCAACCGGTGACCGGCATTCCACCACACCACAATATCCACCATCCAAAACACCAATACCCACGCCTATAGCAATACCAACAGAGACATCACAACCAAAACCACCCCCAATTCGACAACACAGAGCCACAAACAACCAAAAACAAACCACAAACAAGACCAAATTAGTCCAATCCAACTGAAATCAGACTAAACGGAAAAGAAAAAAAAGCGAAGGAATGAGGAGAAGGGCGTCATCAGGTCTTACCGATTCAACCATGTAGAGGCGGCGGCAAGCGGAAGATCGGGGGCGCGTTGGTTTACCCTCAGCAGCGGCAACTCTTGCTGCAGAGGTGATCCAGCAGCGGCTTGTGTTGCAGAGGGAGAAGGGAGGTCGGCCGTCGCGATTAGGAATCGAGGAGAGGAAGGGAAGAACAGGCGGTAGATGGCTTCGACGAGGCGCGACTGACGGCACTGTGTGTGCGATCCGGGAGAGGGAGAGAGGGTTAGGTGCGATGGCCGCGAGTTTTAGGGGAAGAGGAGAGTCGGTGGCGGTCTGGTCTGACTGCGGCGGCGGCGGGTTAGAGAGGAGGAGAGCAGCGGGTGGCTCCAGAGGCAGCGAAGGGAGAGGAGAAAAGATGAAGAGGTGTGATGGCAAGGGGAAGAAGAAGAGAATGGAAAAGAGAAAAGAAGAGAAGGAGAAGTGATGATGGTGATGATAGGTTAGCCTCTGCTGGTTGAGTCGATGGTATGATGATGGCGATTGTTTTTTTTTCTAATTAAATGGCGCCTCTGCTGGTCGTTTTGATCAGTGGAGGTTAGCCTTTTTTTTTAATTTCATTTCTTTTATTTCTTTAACATAATATAAAAAATTTAATTAACGGAAAAAAATTTTGGAAGAAAATATGGGAGGTGGGCCCCACATGCCTTGCTGTCAACGTGTCTAAGACACGCGCTGCCACGTGTCGTTCGTTTAGCGCGTGTTTGACTAAGTCGCTGCCCGGGCAGTCCACGTCAGATAGGGGCTGACCCAGACCCCTAAAAAGGACGGTATCTAATAGTATCGGTATATAAGAGGGACATAAAATTGTACAGACCCCTAAAAGGGACAAATTAAATAGTACGGACCCCAATATATACATTTACCCAATACTATTAGGAGACTCGCAAAAAAAAAAGTACATTAAAAGCGCAGGCTTGTTGCACCTGCGCTCTTTTGTCCAAATGAGGAGCTAACTATAGGCCCAAATAGGCTAAGAGGGTGGTGAATTAGCCCCTTTTTCGCTTAAATACTGATTTGGCACTAATGATGACGAATCTGTCTTGAACCGAATTCTGCAGATTAAGAACTCTAAAACACACACTAATGCATAATCAAGCGGGTAAGGTTAGAGAAGTATGCACAACAATTTACAGTGGTTCGCCACTAAGGACTACATCCACTACTCAAGGAGTCCACATTGAGATTTCTAACCTTCACTATATCTTGGCTTTTTCGGGTTCAACCACAATCTTTTTCAGGCTTTTTCCTAGGCTAAGCTCAAACCTATCACTCACCACAAATCTCCCCGGGTTGTTGAATCCCACCTTAGCAAACTAATCTTAAGTTCCCACTAAGGTGTTTCTAATCTCACACAAGGAATCTTCAATGACAAAGTCAAGAAGATGTACAGTTAAGCTCAACTCTTTAGCCTTATAGATATCACTCAATTTAGGCTATTTGGGAGAATTACAAGTATAACTCAAGTAGTATTATGTCAAGATTGCGTAATGGCAGCCCTAGCTTGAGTTCTTCAGTCTTCCTTCAATTTATAAAGGCTGGGGGAAGTGGTATACTTTCTGCTACCTCGAGATTTGGCATCATTGGTGCCAAAACGTTCATCGCTCCAATTCCAGAAAGTGGTTTGCATATGCTGAGTCGCTGCCTAGGTTTGAATCTCCTAGGTTAGACTGAATCAGAATGAGTCGTTGTGAGAGCTTTTCAGTCCTTTAAACAAACACCTGCATAAGAGAAAGAAACAAGCTTGCAGGTTTTAAGCTCATTGGAGCGCCTCCAACAGATGGCTCCAAAGTATAAGAAAGTCTCCAAAAGCTTAGTAGACTCATAGGTTTGGAGATCCTAAGATGATCAGAATGGAATCTATCTGTTGTGAGAACTACCCAGATTCTTAGTCCAACATTTTCTGAGTTAAACTAAGCTAGATACCAGGTTTATAGATCATGGGAGCATCTACAATAAGTTGCCTCAATCTTCCAAAAAGTCAGCACAGGCTGACTGGGTACCTATATTTGATGATCCCAAGTTGGGGCTAAATAGAGACGAATCTTTGAAAGCCTTACCTAGATCAATAAACAAACATATTCTAGGTTGATTCATGCTTGATTTCCGGTTCAGAGGGTATAGGAGCATCTCCAACAAATGCCTCAAAGTTGTAAGAAAAACAATATAGTCCATGGGCATGAAAGAGGCTTAGGCTTAATAAAATAATACCCTTAGCACATATACCAATCCCACTAACCTCAAACCTTATAAAATCTAATTTCATTATTTAATTCAAGGATTTGAGTGATGGATTAAAATATTCATAAACCTAGTTTGTCATTAATCAAAATCAGTTAATCATATGGTTAGGTAATTAAGTTAAATCACTAATTAACATTAATTGACTAATTAATTAATCACTAATGTACGTGTTAACTACCTTAGCCCAACACTAGTCCAGCTAATTTATGGGCCACCACTCATCTTCTTCACTTAATCATTCTTTGTTTCTCTTATAAGACGTGGCCTTTTTCAAAGTTCACATATCCAAGGAGCTACTATACCGTCTAGCTGCTTCTTCAGCTCCTAAAGCTTTGTTGGTGCCATCCTGTATGGTGCCATCGAGATAGGTGTAACTCCAGGTACAAGCTCGATGGTGTACTCAACCTCTCTGTCGGGTGGCAAACCAGGTAGATCATCTGGGAAAACATCAACAAACTCCCTCACAACTGATACATCTTCCGGGGTGGGATCTTCGCCTGGAATGTGGGTCAACAAAGCATCTGGACCATGTTGTTTCATTCCGTTGCCCTGGGTAGCAGAGATACTACATGTGGTTGTAGTTCTCCCCACTCCGGACAAAACAATCGTCCGACCTTCGGCGGATGTCAACCTCACTTGCTTAGCTCGATAATCCACCAAAGCTCGATACTTCGATAACCAATCCATGTCTAGGATTATATCAAATCCTCCCATGTTCATGACAATGAGTCGAGCAAGAAAGGTTTCATTCTCGAACACTAACGGTACGTCCATACAAACTCTATCTAACCTTACTATGATGTCTGCGGGTAACCTAACCCTCATCGGTTTTTCTAGAGATATATCTTCACAGTTATGTTGCATAGCATAGGTTTGAGCTATAAAGGAATGTGTAGCTCCAGGATCAATTAATGTGAATGCAACACTATCATGTATTGTAAAGATACCTGCTATAACTTGGGCAACATCAGGGTCTTCTTCCGCGGTGATGACAAAAGCTTTGGGGACTTCTGTGCTTTGGTTAGCTCTAGATTGGGTCCTTGCGGAAGGATTCCCACAACCACGACCTTGTCCATGAGCTCTAGGTCCACTTGGCACGCTAGCCACAGAGGCCTGAACTGTTGGTGCCGGTGCAGAGTTACTAACTCTCCCAAGCTTTGGGCATGCATAATGATAATGTCCCAACTCATTGTACTCAAAGCATCTGACCGATGATATGGGCTTTCGAAAGCAGTTATCTCCAGAATTAGTCACTCCGGGTCCACTCCATCCTCCAGTCGAAGCTCCACAGTTGTTAGTCCAACCACGTCCATGAGTCATTTGCTGATACTGTCCTCGTCCAGCTGTAGGTGCACTAGCGGAGGTGCATATGGCTTCTTGTTCTGACTAGGATAAACCTGCGGTGCATTTCTCTTCCGACGATACTCTTGTTGATCTCGCCATGTAACTCCGGCCTTTTGAGCATCCCTTACCATGTCCTGATATCCAGCATAATTCTTGCATCCCATGATAGCTCGGATGTCAGGATGTAGACCTCTCCAGAAACGTTGGCATCTGGCTTTGGCAGTTGCTACCAGATCTCCAACAAACAGGGACAGACGATCAAACTTCTTCTCATACTCTGTCACGGTCATATTATCCTGGTGCAATTCCAGGAATTCGCGCTGCATGCGTTCCTGAAATTCCTCGATAATGAACTTATCCTTGAACATGGCCGTGAACTCAGCCCATGACATCACCACTGGTTTCGGTAGGTCTCTGGTGGTAGATTCCCACCATGTTGCTACTTCTTCACGGAGAAGAGAAGCAGCATAGTTCGCCCACTGGTCAGTTGTGCACTCGATCTTAAGCATGACCTTGGCGATCTGACGTAACCACTTGTCTGCCTCACGAGGGTCAGTCGTGTAAGTTTCCGTAAGCAATATGACATTCATATACAAGTATAAAATGCAGCGGAAGCAATGGAAACTTAGCCAAGAACCACATGTGAAGCATATAAACCGTATAACAAAATTTCATACCTTGTTCGGTTGAGGTCTTTCACCCAACTGTTGGAACGAATCATCTAGACCAAGACGAAGGCTGAAACGAATCAGTTAGAGCAAGAAGAAGCCCTGCTCCTCTACGGTATCCACACGAACTGTGACCTTCTCGGAATCGTCACACGAATCCAAGAACGAGCTCCCCGGACTGATGTGCTAGCAAGAGTAAAACCAGGAACTTGTGTTTGTGGTGTTTTGGTGTTCTTTTTCTTTCACAAAGAAAGGGGGTAAGTGTGTGTTTTCTCAAGCTCTCAAGAACACTTCTCAAGGCTCAATCCTCTGAATTTTCAGACACAAAAACGTTCTAACCAACCCAAGTGTGAAGAATAATGCCTTAGACAAAAGCATGTGCATGCCAACTCACAAAGGCATGTCAAAGTGGGCAACACCTTTGGCCAACATGTTTCCACTAACTCTTAGTGGGAATATTCATCACAAGGCTGCAATAATGGCTCCACACCACCCCAAAACGACCTGGTTCAACCATGGTCCAACCACGGTCCAACCATACCCGGTCTAACCATGGTCCAACCACGGTTCGACCATCTGCTCGAATCAACGGTTCTATGTGTGTGACCCTGTAGGCACTTGTAACGTCCGGCAATAATTGTAAAATCTCATTTTACAATTATAAGCAAAGAGCGGCGTCTAGCAACACATCATTGCTACCCGAACGACAAGATCAGTACTGATTCTCTATGCCTCGGA
>JAKUCV010000256.1:4194-103826 GCA_028386065.3 Turnera subulata | reverse complement strand
GCAGTCACTTCAGCAGGTAGTTGTGCATTTTCTCTTGGTGGGATCCATAGGGCCATATGCATGATATTTTCTATCTTGAGTATTATTATTATTTTCATCTTCCGCTGCGTGATAAATAACTCGAGATGTCATAAATATTTTATCTTTATATCGGCGGTTAGCCAGAGTTGATTTTGTGATATTATGTCGGCGTGATGCCGTGATGGCTTACTACTTGTTACGCCGGTTGATCTCGTTTAGTTTTGTGACATCTCGTTGTTAATACAATTTCATGGAAAATGTTTGTATGCCGAAGCATCGGTTTTTGTACCCCGGGTTTCAAGAGTATTTTGGTAACTCTTTTTCATTTAATTATTTTATTTTTATTTAATTGGGGTACGGGCTTCCACACTGCACAACATTCATCACTTGCCAACATATGGTTCTCTCCTCTAATAAGGTATGATACCCCAGGTACACCCTAGAATATAGAGAAGTACTTACATGATGAGAGCCGGATGTAGCTTATCCTTCCGAGATGTTCGTGAAGATTGGATCGGGTATTCGGGAGAAAGTGGGTAATGTAAATAGTGTTGGTGTGCACATTAGTATGGTTTAGACTCGGTTACATAAAATTGTGTCGGATTGACATGAGGTGGTTAGCATAGACTTGGCTTGGTGCACACAAATAGGTTCCTTGTGACGCATTGGCACGGTTGGCCTAATTTGGTGTTCCGAGTGCTCGACTTATTTAAATGGTCGATAAATGATGATTAATGATGGAAATGTGATTATATGGTGTAATAGGTGCATTAGATGCACAATTATTTTTTGTTTTTATTCTAACGAGTGTCCCAACTCAACAAGCCAGACTAATCTCATCCGTGGCCCGACACCCAATCTCGCTTCCCGGGCATTTAGCCTAAGACCACGAGCGGGGAGTTATCGGTTGGCTCGAGTTGGTGCGAAATAGTGCATAACCGGGGCAATGGTGTGCCCGTCGGTGCACAATTGGGCTCGATGAGGGTAAATATGTAATTGGCCAAACCGACCAATCAGAATGAGACGTGAGGCTCGGGAATAAGCTGCTGGTGGCTTGGGTGTGCAAGTTAGCAGGTTGGTTACCACAAACTAATTGGATGGGAAACAAGCATGAGGTGGCACCAAGTTGGCAAGTGTGGCAAGTAGGTGCTTACTCACCTACTTACCATCACTTAAGGGATGAAACCAAGCACCTCTCACTCATTCTGATCAGAACCAAATCGTGATAGGTGTGAGAGAGAGAGAGGGAAAGAGAGAAAAGAGGGGAAAGGAGGAGAGGTGAGCCTAGGGGTTCTGCTCTCGGCCAGACAGACCCCTGGCCACTAAAATGAGGATTCTGGCCAAACCACCGGTTGGAATTGAGTGAAACCAAAGCCAAAAGTTAGATAACTTTCATAGCGTTAATTGAGCACCGGTTTGGTGGATTTTGGAGCTGAACTGAGAGAGTTATGCACTCTCAAAGTTCACTATTTTGCAACAGACCTGCTGTAGGAACCCGAGTTGGTTTGGGAGCCATATCTAGAGTTAGAGAGCTTGGAATTGGGTGTTCTAGGTGGATATGGGAAGATAAGAGGCAGGGCTACAACTTTGGTGTTGATGCCCAAGGCTGGTTCTGCTTGTAGGTGCGTGTTTAACCTCGGTGAAGTTTCTACTGGTGCATGGCAGATTCTACCCGAGTTACTGTAAGATTGATTTGTGTGATTCAATTGTGTGTTTCTTGTTATGGTTGGTTGAGTTATATTTTGATGTATATTTATCTGTGTGTTACAGGGCAGTATGAACCCTAGATGCCCAAGGGTTTTAAAGGAAACTATTGGTTGGCCTTGATGTGCTTAATGGTTTGGAAGTGGGGTTGCATGCTTATGATGGTTAATGGTGCTCATTTGTTGGTTGATGACCCAATGTGCTCAGTGGTGGCACCTATGGTGCAATATTGTGGTTATGCCTTGGCTTATAAGACGAGCCTAGTGGTCGGGCTGTGCATTTCATGCATATCATGTGCATCATGGCATTTACATAAGATTGTGGTTATTGATGAGGATTGAGGGACCATGCAGTACCACATGGCTGCTTGGTCAATATGAGATGATGGTGGTATTGTGCTAGGCGCCGTGTGTGGTTGTGGTAGCCAATCGGTTATGCCTCGTACGTGGGGCTGTGGGCTAAGGAGTAATATTGTTGGCAAGGCTACCGGACCATGCAGGTAGGCTTAGTACAACTTCACAATAGCTTACCCGTGGGCTGATCACGGTGGCATGTGGGGAGTGCGTTTGGATGTTATTTTCCACTTTTGTTGGTATCATTACTATTGCTTGTATGTCACTCTACTTACTGAGTTTTATACTCACCCCCCATTTCCTCTCCTTGTCTTACAGGTGCGAGTTTGAGAGTACGGGAAATAGGTCGATGGGTATAGCCGAGTCGGTTCCCTTTACTTATGTTATTGTGTATTTTTATATAAGGAGGTTATGTATTTGTATAATACAAGTTAGTGCCCCTTTGTAGCAAGAGTCTTATACCATTGGTGATGTTGTGTTTATAAATGAGTCTCGACTCTCTTTTTTATTACCTTTGCTGCCTTTGCACTTGTTGTTAGTACGCTTCCATTAATGCTGCGCATATAAGGTTAGTAACCCGCGAGGCAGAGGCAGCGAACTTCTGCCTGAGTTGGCAAAAGGCCTTTGGGTGCCTTGTGGCACATGGTGGGTGCGCAAGGTACCTGGCCGGTCGCGCTTAGTGGGGGCGTGACATAAGGCATCTCAATCCGATGCCTCAACTCAACCTTTGTCTCTCGATCGTTATGTCAGACACTCACTGATCTCTGACTTTGATGTATAATAAGAAAAAAATATAACTATATCAATTGCATGACAGCATGAGCATTATTTGGGAAGCAAATGAAGCCTGGAAGAACATAATTGTAAATTAATGTGTAATAATTTCCTCGTATGAGTGG
The DNA here is from genome assembly GCA_028386065.3 of Turnera subulata. Taxonomy (NCBI): domain Eukaryota; kingdom Viridiplantae; phylum Streptophyta; class Magnoliopsida; order Malpighiales; family Passifloraceae; genus Turnera; species Turnera subulata. Next base: position 100,849 of record JAKUCV010000256.1, on the reverse strand, counting down.
ATCTTGATGACCCTTTTGTCTATAAATAAATAGTAAAGAAAAACCTGTTTCAGCCCATGTGGTAGACAACCCACAACAAAAGCAGTCCGGCAACTATTGCGGCTGCACTAGGAGTTCAATTTTGTTTTTTTTTTTTATATCCATCTTGTATGATGTATCAATATATCCATGAATGGCTTATCAAAAAAAAATATATCCATGAATATCTTATGACACGTGGGAGCTGACACGTGCAATATGTACATTTTTTTTTTGTTTGACACATTTGGCATAAATAGACACATACATTAAAGTTATTGTCTTTGCAAGATATTGGTAACACTGTATTCTAATGTACAGATTAAGTAACTGATTTTGCAAAAAGGAAAACAGAGTATTACTTTTCTTTATAAGTTACTAGCAGTAATTACTCTTAAAAATCAAGATTAATTGATTAAAAATTGTCATTGAAAAGGAAATATAAGTTGGTGCAAAGAGCAAGAGGAAGAAACAGCAAAGAGATAAAAGAGCAAGGATTTAATTCCCATTTTCGGTGGGATCTTTTTTAGGAACACAATAAAAACCAAAATTATATTGTCTTAATGGAAGACCCGTAAATTCCCTATATACTTCATACCAAGTCTTGTTACTCTATTTTCATTATGCAAGATTAAAACAATCCGAGAGGAAAAAAAGCAAAAAATGTACCTAATCGAAACTCATAGATTTCTAAAAATGTTGAATGTACCTCGAGCGGTATTGATAGATAAGTGTATCCCTTGTGCAAAAAATAAAGGAAGGAACATTTGTGTATCCTTTGGTTCAAAAAATAAAGGAAGGAAAATAAGTGCACCCCTTAAAGCATTTATGCCAAATGGTTTGATAAGAGAAGGAAAGGAAAATGGTAGTATAATAATTGCTTCCGCGACTTTGGAAGTAGACATAAAAAAATGATTGCCAATCACTAAAAAAGTAATACTACTAGTAACATAGTACTTCCTCTGTCTCTTTTTAATTGACGTTTTAATCATTTAGAATTGTCCCTAAAATATTGTCGCTTTAGAATATTTGATGAGCATTAAATGATCTTTTTCCCATTTTGCATTATCCTCATAATATCAGATTATTTGATTGTCTCTATTATCTTTTTTTAGATAATGGATAATTTAGTCTTAACTTCGATCAGACTTGCAGACAAAGAAGTCTTTTAAGCCTTTTTGTTCTCAGCAACAAATTCGCCCAAATGATCACTTAGCCTCCTCCCTAAGCCAAACTGAGGAAGTTCTAATTTATACTTATTAAATGTATTTCTTAATCTGTGTAGATACCTTAAACGTCAATAAAAAAGATAATAAATAGATACTTTCCTCACAATCTAAACCTGTCTTTTGTTTAGGCCCATGTGATGTGGTAGACCAATGCCAGCACCTTCACACAACCCAGTCAGGCAACAAATGCGGCTGCCCAGACCACCAGAGTTCAAAGTTGTCTGTTTTCTGTTATGCCTACGCTGCGCGTGAGAAACACCACCGGTTCTGCGAAAGGCGGAATAATATGTATGACATTTCCTCCTCAGGGGTCCCGCCACTTTGTTGTATGAATATCCCATTAATATCTTATGTCACGTGGAGGGAAGGTGACACGTGCTGTTGCGTTATAAGATCATTATGCTACTGAAAAAACAAACGTAGCATTGGCGTTCTTACAGCTCGCGAGTTCCTTGGAACAAAACACCGTGTCTTTCGAGTTTGGTCCGAAACGAAATTATGGTGGCATAATATTCCCAAACCCCAATTTCGCGCGGGTCGATTATTACATCAAAGAAAAACACAAGTACTTCAGTTAGCAGTTACCTATCATAAAAGAAAAAGATTGATCGTATGGCGTTACTGGTGAGCAGTTGAACACCGTTCTAGCATAACGGCATACAAAGCAAAACTTTGTAGGCGTCCTGGGAAAAAAAAAAGAAAGATTGAAAAGGAAAGCTTTTAGACGTCAACAAATTAACCTGGAGAGACACTAAAAAAAAAAAAGCAAAGCTTTGTAGACGTCAACAAACCTGGGGAGAGAGATAGAAAAAGCAAATTAAGGATCGGTGGCTGTGAAAATGGTGACGTGTTGGCCGACGTGGGGACCATCAAAGATTGCGGATAGCAAGTGGCGTGGAGGAACCAAAAATAGATAGATAGATAGGCAATGCGGTGAAAGGGAATTTCCTGCCATTTTCTTATTCTTTAGAATTGAGATTGGGAGGGGCAGGTGGGCAAAGGTAGGGGTGGTCTTATTTGGGAATCTTGAGAATATATAAGGCCGGTGGGACCAGGTACTGTTCAAAACTGGAGGTTGATTTGGGGGGAGGGTCGAGATTGGATTAAAAAAAAAAAGAGAAAAAAGATTGGTGTTGGTGGTGGTGGACTGGTGGTAAGAAGCCGGTGACGAGGGATTTGGAAATGCTCTCGGCCCCCGCACTTGGCGGCAACTCTTAGTTACCTAAACATCAACAAACCACTCATGATCCAAAACCTGACTGCTGTAATGTTGCGGCCATATCCCCAATTCTTGGTTAAGAAGATACACGGACGGCGCTTTGTGAGTTCAACAGCCATCCTTCGTGGATTCCATTCCTTTTCAATTGCGTTCCTCTCTTCCTCCTCACCATACGTTTTCCAAGCTTTGATCTCCTCCTGTCCAATACCTTGTAGATCAATTTTCTTTTTTTGGGAAACATCAGAGTATACATCACAGTAACGCTGTGGATACATATAACACTTGCTCTATTCTTACATTCGTCCCATTTAAAGGTCAAAATCACAACAACTAATACAATTAGGAGTGAAGGACTCGACGTACATTTTTAATTAAGGGCGAATAGAGGATTCTCTGCGAGCTGGTTTTCTTGAAGCACGATTGGTCGGTCTTAGAGGGAATGAATGTTCCAGACAATGGACACGAGCCGTCTATCTGCCACGTGAACAAAAGGATCACTTTGCGAGTGAGTCTCAAACGCTTAAATTTTTCACTGCTCCCAAATGATCACTTGAATTGTTGAATAAAAAAATGGCGTGGTGACCACCTAATGCTTAAAGCGGCAACGCCACTCTCTCTTCCTCGCTTTTGCAAACCCAATATAAACCCCCCTCCCTGCTCCTCCCTGTTTCCTCTTCATTTCAACCTTATAAGCTCTCAAACTTTACTCTTTTTTTTTTCTTTTTTCAAAAAAAAAAACCCAGAAAAAAAAATTCTTTCTTTGCACCAGAGTTGAGAAAATGTGTATGGAAATTTTCACAGTTTTTGGCCAAGGCAACGTTGTTGCTGGCATGGAGCTGTCCAAACTCATGGCGAATTCACTCAACTGCAAAACTTCACTCATCATTCCCTCCTCCCTCTCCTCCTCGCTTCCCGCCTCTTTCCGCGACAACATCGCCGTCTTCGAAATTCCCTCGGTCGAAGCCGGATCCGACCCACCTCCGGTTGACTCCCGGCAAAACTCCCTGGAATGTTACCTGACAATTCGCCGCAGCAACGAGCGGGGAGCTGTTGGCGCCATCGTCGACGTCGGCTTGCTTCGCTCAATGCCCTGGTTGGTGGACGTTTTCTTCCACAATCATATTCCGGTAACCGCTTTTTTCACCTCCAGCGCCTTCTCCACTGTGATGGAGTACGATGCGTCCACCGAGGATGATAAGTCGATAGGCTTACTTGGGTGCCTTCCCGCTTGCGGTTGGGTCGGTTCCGGCCCGAAGGTTATTGGACTATCCGGACCCGGTGACCACCCACCATGGATTGATTCCAGGAAAAAATTCATGGGGGCCATGATCAACACAGTGGATGATCTTGAGCGTCCATATGTTGAGGACTTGGGTAAGAGACTCAAGTTGCGGGTTTGGACTGTGGGCCCCTTACTCCCACGAGAGTACTTCAGATTGGTCGGGAATGTTGTTCGATCAAGCAATGAGGAAGAGGCTAGCGTGATCGACTGGTTGGATTCGAGGCCACGTGGGACTGTGCTGTTTGTGTCTTCTGTGGAACTGACCGCGGAGGAATACCCACGTTTGGCTGATGCACTCAAGGCTTCGACCCGCCCTTTTATATGGGTGGTCCGACCGGGTGGGTACTGCCCGACAATGGATGATGTCGTGAGGGAGAGAGGTTTGGTTACAAGTGGAATTGTATCATACAGTAAGATACTGAACCATCCCTCCACCGCAGGATTCCTGTCGAACTGCGCCTGGGAGCCGTCGATGGAAGCTATTGGGCTTGGAGTTCCCATATTGGCATGGCCCAAGACCAGCGAGCAATTGTACAATGCCAAGTTTTTGGTAAAGAGGCTTAAGGTGGGCTATTATGTGTGTGATAAATTCTCCCATATGGTCAACGGGTTGGTCACCGTGAAGGGCATTGATAAGGGAATAGATACATTGATGAGCGATAAGCACATGAAGAGAAGGACTGCAGATCTTGGTGCCCGTTTCTCTCGCAGGTTCCCCGAGAATTCAAGGGCTGCTTTGGTTCGTTTCACCGAAGATCTTATTCTGCTTTAGAGGTTAGTCTTCAGTTCTTACTGTTTCTTTCCTTTTTAGGTTTTATATTCCATTTTGTAACCTTTTAGATTCATATGTACATATTTGTCTACTGTCATGTGGTTCAAGTAAAAGTTGGAAATTGGAGTTTCTTTTTGCTGTGTGCAAATCTCGTTGAAGTTTTCTGTCATCTAGAGTGGTCAGGACATTAAAGCAAATGGTGACTCTTGGCCTGAATTTATGTTAGATTCTGTGTTTTATTTGTTTCTCCTTTCGGATTCTGTTGCAGTGTTGTCCCCCTTTGTCTTGTACTTTGGTTCAATCAACATCTCCATAGATATATATGGTAGTTTCGTACCAAACTTAAAAGAAAGTACTTCTTACCAAAAATATTCATAGTGAAGGGGAAGATAACGCCTTTCTCTCTTGGGCTCTGAACATCAAGCAGCCTAAATCTTACCCCTTTTGTAGTTTTGATGTTTTTGGTCAAAGAGAACTTGACTTGCCTGGGTAAATGGTAGATATGGTTTGTTGCGTGCAATACAAAAGTACTATTGTACTACTGCCAGATCTTACTATATTTACGCTTAACTCCGAGTTTTATTTTTTTGGATTCGGAAGGTCGGAAATAGTAGCAAATGAACTACCTACTTTTTCTGCTTCTGTGCTTCATTTATTGATAATACAGAATGGAGAAAGATTTGTAATGTTGTTGTTTGTGGTTAAATATACATCAAAGTACCTTATACAAGCTGCTAGCTTAGTGTCTTTATTATGATGTCGGACGTATTCTTTTACTTCCAGTGTTCATTTCTAGTATCTCATCAATTTGGATGTTTGCATTAACTCCTCATGTCCGTATAGCTTTGATATCATAAATGTGTTTAACTATTGGTTAATATCTGAACTTAGACCATTCTGTGGGGGGTGCATTAATTTGGAGGAAACCTATAACAAGGGAAATTCTGCTTGTCAGCTGAAGCATTAGTGGAATACTGGGAGAATTTCATGAATCAGTTTTTTTCAAGTGTTGTCTAATTAACAGCCAGGAAAAGAAATCTTTCAGTGATTAATAGAACTACTCCTTAAAGCTGAGGTTAGAAGAAACAAATCTCCAAATCTTGGTTTGGGGTTTAGTCTCTGGTTTGGTTTATATGTCATTGAGATGACCGAACTCAAATTGTTATCTTTGTTGAAACAATTGTCCCTCTTTTTATGCTTCCTTGTAATGAAACCTTCTGGTGCAGAGATGTGCGAAAGATCTATGGCTATAAATATAAGTACCCTGCAAAAGTGACTTGATAAAAAACAGGAGGTTGGGAAAGATTCACGAAGTTGGTTTTTGCCTAATTTGGCTTTAGATTATGCAGCAATTTGGTTTCCGTCTGTAGTCAAGACTCAAGCCCCTTGTCTCATTTTGCAGTATGCTTGAAAATGAAGAAGGGCTTGAGTTATGATTTGATTGAAGTTTTATTAGGTAATCAGCTAGGCCGGGAGCCTTTGTAAATGATAACTGATGTGGAACAGAACTAGTAGCTTTGTTAATTGACTACGACTGTCTTTCTTAATTTGCATTTACTTGTCTGTTGCTTATCGTTCTATTTATGGTTAGATAGTTAATTAGTTCTTCTATGTCAGTTATAGTTTGTTACTAGTAATACAGAAAGAGTTGAGTATTGTCCTGTAATATTTCTTCCATAAATATCCCCATTCGGGAAAAGCATGCGAACATATATTTGACAGCTTTTTTCTTTGGGTAATATTCTTAGTATATCATATGTTAGTTATTGCTTACATTAATTTTATGTCTGTCATTGTTGTAAATGTTGTTCTTCTTTTCATTCCAAACAGATTAGAAGAAATGTACAAATGGAAGCTGGAGGACATGGTCTAGCTTCTTCATAGAAGAGTTTGTTTATGAAAATTTTAGTTGGTGATGTTTTTGGTTCGTGTATATTATGAAACTTGGATAGACACAATCTTGCTTGTCCTCTTGGTGTGCCTGGACAAACATGCCAAAGAATTTGGTTTTTTCCATAAAGAAAAATTGCTTTCCTCGAAATTTGGTAAAGATTATGATTAACTAGTTTGGATACTTATGGAAACATATATAATATGTAAAGATTATGATTAACTACTTTTGATGCATATGGAAACACATATAATATGCTGCCACATGTGGATGAATCTGGGATCATCGTCTTAAGAAATGCTCTTAAGTTAACTGTCCGCCTGTAAACAGTACACGCTTTTTTTTTCCCTATTGTTTTGGGTAATTTACTTGACACACTTGACAAAAATCCATGAGCTCCCGGGCAAGTAGCATCAAGCCGCTGTTTACAATTTTATCTTAAGCATAATTATTTGTACAAATTAATTAGTGTCCCCTCCCTTCCATATATGTATACCAGCAACACGTACTAATTTTTTCTCTCAAAACTTATCTTGGAATTTATCTTGCCCATCCGCTTCTCTTTTTATACTCTGCACAGCATTCATCACTTGCCAACATATGGTTCTTTTCTCTAATATGGCATCTCAATCCGATACCTCAACTAACCTTTGCCTCTCGATCGTTATGTCAGAAACTCATTGATCTCTGACTTTGATGTATAATAAGAGAAAAATATAACTATATCAATTGCATGAGAGCATGAGCATTATTTGGGAAGCAGAGAAGAAGATAATGATTGCAAATGAAGCCTCGAATAACATAATTGTAAATTAATGTGTAGTAGTTTCCTCGTATGAGTGGGTCTTGATGACCCTTTTGTCTATAAAGAAAAACCTGTTTCAGCCCATGTGGTAGACAACCCACAACAAAAGCACTCCGGCAACTATTACGGTTGCACTAGGAGTTCAATTTTGTTTTTTTTTTTGATATCCATCTTGTATGATGTATCAATATATCCATGAATGGCTTATCAAAAAAATATATATATCCATGAATATGCAGACACACACAAAAGGCACACAAGCCATATTTTTGTTTTTTTGACGAAACAAAAAAACAAAAATATCCCACATGCTTTGTGGTGGCTCTTCAAAGTCCCACATCGCTTGCATCTTGCATGGGTGTGTGTTATATGACATTCCGCGTTTGACAAAATTACCATGGTTTTGTTAAATGGCGTGTGTCTTTGTTTCGTCAAAAAAAAATATCCATGAATATCTTATGACACGTGGATGGAGCTGACACGTGCAATATGTACATTTTTGTTTTGTTTGACACATTTGGCATAAAAAAGACACATACATTAAAGTTATTGTCTTTGCAAGATATTGGCAACACTGTATTCTAATGTACAGATTAAGTAACTGTTTTTGCAATAAAGAAAACAGAGTATTACTTTTCTTTATAAGTTACTAGTAGTAATTACTCTTAAAAATCAAGATTAATTGATTAAAAATTGTTATTGAAAAGGAAATATAAGTTGGTGCAAAGAGCAGCAAAGAGATAAAAGAGCAAGGATTTAGTAGGCGGGTTGTCGCCTACCCAGAAAGAAACTTGGCATAATTGGCCGACTTTGGACCACCAAGGATTGTTTGTGGATGACTAGATGGTGGCGTGGATGAACCAAAATAGAATGGGGGGAGAGACACTGAACGTGTGGGAATTTCCTCACAAATTAAATGATATTTTTTTTTAATCTTTAAACACCATTTAAAAATTGAGATCGGCAAAAGGGCAGGTGGGCCAGGTAGGGTTGAAAACTGGATGGTTTGATTTGGGGATGTAGAGCTTGGGTTTGGAATTAATGCTCTCTGCTTGCCCCCTTCGGTGGCGTCCTCTTTTTTTCTTTTTTGGTCGATTCGGTAGCGTACTCCCTTCCCTTACCATTTACTACTACCAAACAACAAAACCACTAACGATGAAAACTAGGTACTATAATTAATTAATTATCTCCCTTCTCTAACTAGGTCTTGACCACCCTGCTATCTTTATGGGTTGTGGCAATTATCATTGATTCATGAGATAAAGGCAGCAGTCCAATTATCAATGAAAAGCTTGGTTACATTTTGTTGTTGAAAAGTCCAAAGGGTCAGCCGCGAATAATCAACAACTATGATTCTCTGAAAACATAACGTAGATAGGTAGGCCCAACCAATTGCTTTCTCAGCTTATAGTAGTTTAATAGTAAATTAAGTGCGTGATTTGTGTCTTCGCCAACTTATCAAAAAAATTTATATTTCAAGTTTTCAAAGGAGGGATGGAATGTTGCATTGTGGCAAATATGATTTCTTTTTTTTTTTTTTTGAACGAATGGACGAATGGCAAATATGAAATTTAAGTCCCGGGAATTCCACGTCTACAATCGACCTTATGATCAGCGTCTGAAGATAAGATTTAGCGTGTGAAATTTGTTCGTTACATCACAAATAGTTATTAATTAGAAGTAACTACACAAAACAAAACCAAAAATAATATATACGTACATAATTTTGTAATCATCAATTTCATCATATGACATATCCTCCCACCACTGGGAGACCTAATTTTAGTATACTAAGACAAACTTGAAAGGAAATTGTAATTGTTATATGATCGATCGAGAGGGATGGCTTTTTCTATTTACGTCCTAAGAGAAGCAATATGCCAAAGCGTGAGATTTGTGGTATAATTTGTAATTGTCAATGTGTTCCAGAATTACAAAATTTAGTAGGTAACTTGTCAAGCAGAAGAAGTAAACAAAGATATCAGATAAAGCATCAAATTAAGGCCAAAAAGAGAAATGAAAAGTAGTGGGTCAAAAAAGCAGAATGATCACTGAAGTCAAGGCCATAAAGAAAAACAGGAAAATATTTCTTTACTAGTTTTCACAAAAAGAAAGGGAAAAAATCAAACTTTCAGAGACACTAGAGACTCCATATCGATCTGCTTCACGCCCGAGTCTCTTGTGTCTCTGACCTATATCCATCCAGATCTTCTGTATTATATGAGTTTGAATTTCCATTGTGCAACTACATTGATGAAGAAAAAAAATTATGTCTAATGCAACCATATGAAATGTAACACTGATCACCATTATCTACGCGAAGAGGTATCCATAAGAATAAGAAAATTCATTATCAAAAAAAAAAAAAAAGAATAAGAAAATTCAACATCAACAATCAATATAAAAAAGTAGCCTAGAGGAGTAGTATACTAAGGTTTCTGGATTCCCACTGTGCGAGCGAAAGATTAATCTGTCACTTAAAAAAATCCGATGATAGGTGGACCGTGGACCATAAATAATGAATGCGACTCTATTAATGTTAACGATACAATAATTTGAAAGTTAATTAAGTCAGGGTGTAAAAAAGAATGAGACAAAGTGGGCCTGATGTTGATCGATAGGAGGCAGAGATTTGGGATCTGGCTAAAACGCGTTAGAGTTAAGGTAAAAATCCCTTGCCCGTGGTAGTGAATAGTGATCATCCTTCCTCTCCCTGTAAACAATTAACAAACCTCACCTCACCAGTTTATGACCAGTAAACCACAAAAAACACTGTCGTTAGTTGTCGATATTAATTAAAATGTAACTTTTATCCGAGTACCATGTAGAATAGTACATGGTTTAAGTTTGGAATTGGCGGGAGTATATAGATGTCTTGTTAAGGTAAAAATTTTAGCTTAAAAAGAAAAGGTAAAAAATTGGAAGTTAGTGAAATGCTTTTTTTTTTTTGTTTTTGTTTTAAATAGAAGAAAGGATGATGCTGTTTGCATTCAAACATAGAGTTTACATGGCCATTAATGAAAATTTTACCAAGAGAAACATTTTGCCTCAAAGATTTTAACAAATGGTTGACAGAATTAATGGAGGACTATTAAAAATTGTTTTTTGTTTCCATTTTCACCATTTCAGCCACCCTATTAATGATCGATCATAGTTGTGGAGTAAATTAAAAAGTCACCATTCTCATCGCCACCATATATATATAATATAACCCCTCCGCGTTGTCGTTTGGCATGGAAGACCCCAAATCCCAATCCCAAACGCAAATCAACAAAAGTAATCAACTGCGCGAGCAAAAGTGTGGGAGAAGTGGAGCACCGCGTTTAACACTTGCCCTCCGCGACGGCTGGGCCTTGTGGGGGACACGTGGCGCCATCACATTTCCTTATCGCGCCACTTGGTATCTCAACTCAAAACTCTCCCGACCTTATTTGGGCTAACCCGTTTATATATCACGAGTGACGACGTGGCCTATTTGTGTTGAACCACGTAGCGTCTTTTTTACTTTACAACTTGCTTCGAGTTTTTCTTTCCTCCTCTTTTCTTTCTGCAAACCTTTTTGTTTGAGCAACAAAGCAAATTAGTTTTGCAGCATATATATGTTGCCTCGATCGTCGGCATATATATATATAATATTCTTGTTGAAAATTCAACCGTAGTTTCAAAGCTAGTTTTCAACAATTAAATTGTCTAGGAGTCTTTCTACAACTTGATTAGTATTGATCTACATTGTATTAAAAATTTTGTTAGAGGTATATATATATGGGGCCATTTTGAATCCTGTGATTAGAGGGCTGATCATAATATTTGCCATTTCTTCACACATTTTATTCTTGTGCATTGTTAGATCCACATAAACACAAAAAGGGGGAGCTTCTCCCTTTCAAAGTTAGCGCAGTGGGGTCCAGTGACGGTTTTTTTTTTTTGGTCATGTAGTGACGGTTTGCCACCTAGCTAGCTAGCTATAAGTTATCGAATGGTGACGTGGGCTCCCACTTGGTACCACCTGTAAGATTCAAAGGTGGGGCCATGGTACCAACGCAAAGTTGTGAGAAATTGGGGAATGGGATGGGCGGTGGAGCGGGCAAATTTTCTAATTACCAGGTCAGGTCTTCTCTAGCCGAAAAGAGAAACTACCCAGAACAGCAAACCAACTTCCCAATGTTAAACCTGTTACAAACCACCACTTCCCCCAATATGGGGTTTAAAGAGCGAGTACGAGGATTCTCGTTTTCCGCGCGTAATTTGTAAACGCAAGCATATTCTGGATATTTGATGAGAATGTTCTAGACAAAGATCAGAAATGTACAGAAAGCATGTTCTCGTTCCTTCCTTAACTTAGTGAGTGGTCTTACGGCGCGTCGCTCTTATATGTTTTCCGTTGGCACCCGCCCAAGATAGTCCCCTTAATCCTTTTTTTAATTTCTTGTAATAAAAGAAATAGATAGTCTCCTTCCTAGCTATTCATTTTGTTCTGTGCACCTAATATGCCCCTCGTCATCGCACGCTACAAATCCACCACTATATAAACCCCTCCCTCGCCAAACATCGACTTTCACGCTTTTATTCCTCTCCATTTCCATCACCTTCTTCACTCTTCCCTTTCTACCTCTCTTTTATGCTTTAAAAATATCCAAGAAAAAAAAAAGAGGAAAAGAACCCACCCATAAACCCCACACCCTTTGCCAGTTGCCACCACACTCAACACAACTCTACAAGTTTCCTTCATTGCAGCCAATTAAAAGCAGAAATTGAAACAATGTCTATGGAACTTTACCTTGCTTTTGGCCAAAACTTTGTTCTCCCTGGCATGGAGCTATGCAAGCTCGTGGCTTCCCCCAATTGCAACGCTTCCCTCATCATTTCCTCCGCTCACTCCCACTTGGTTCCTGCCAGTTTCCGCCAGAACACTATGACACCAGTGCTCGAGATACCCGCCCAAGCAGCCGGAACCGAATCCGTCTCCGTCGACGTCATGAAGCAATCTCTGGAATGTTACCTGACAATTCGCCGCAGCAACGAGCCTGGAGCTGTTGGCGCCATCGTGGACGTGAGCTTGCTTCGCTCCATGCGCTGGTTGGTGGATGTTTTCTCCCACAATCATATCCCAATAACCGGATTTTTCACCTCCAGCGCATTCTCCACCGCGATGGAGTACGATGCGTCCACCCAGGATGACAAGTCGGTAGGCTTACTTGGGTGCCTTCCCGGTTGGGGTTTTGCCGGGGTTGGCCCAAAGGTTATTGGACTATCCGAACCCGGGGACCACCCGCCTTGGATGGGGTTCACCAAGAAGTTCATGGGGGCGATGATCAACACGGTGGATGATCTGGAGCGTCCATATGTTGAGGACTTGGCTAAGAAACTCAAGTTGAGGGTTTGGCCTGTGGGCCCCTTACTCCCCCGAGAGTACTTCAGTTTGGTCGGGACTGCTGTTCGATCAAGCAATGAGGGTGAGGCAAGCGTGATCGATTGGCTGGATTCGAGGCCACGTCGGTCTGTGCTCTTTGTATCTTCCGTGGGCCTGACCGCAGAGGAATACCCTCGTTTGGTCGATGCGCTCAAGGCTTCGACCCACTCTTTTATTTGGGTGGTCCGACCCGGTGGGTACTACCCCGAAGTGGACGATAGCGTGATGGCGAAGGGTTTGATTACAAGTGAAATGGTGCCAAACTGTATGGTGCTGAACCATCCCTCCACCGCAGGATTCCTGTGTAACTGCAGTTGGGAGCCCTTGATGGAGGCTATTGGGCTTGGTGTCCCCATATTGGCATGGCCCAAGACCAGCGAGCAATTGTACAATGCCAAGTTGGTGGTCAAGAGGCTTAAGGTGGGTTACTATGTGTGTGATAAATTCTCCCATATGGTCAACGGGTTGGTCACAGTGAAGGGCATAGGTAAAGGAATTGATATGTTGATGGGTGACAAGCACATGGAGGGAAGGACTGCAGATCTTGGTGCCCGCTTCTCTTGGGGGTTCCCTCAGAGTTCAAGGGATGCTTTGGTCCGTTTCACGGATGATCTTGCCCTGCTTTAGTGGTCAGTCTTCGGTTTCTGTATATGGTTGTCCTTTTGTTTTGATTTGATATGGTTTTTTTGCTTTGTCAGATCTTGTTGTTGACGTTGATTAGTACGTTGATGATGATAAGCATATATAAGGTTTAGTTGAAAGTAGGACAATGTTTTTTTTTGTGCGTGTGGAATCTTACGTGAAGCACTTGAAGTTGTTGTCGGGATCTTATCAATACATTGGGTCTGAGATTAAAGCAACTGGGAGCCACGGCCTTGAATCTTGATCCGTTAGATTCTGCCAGTATCCAAAATTTTATTTTTGTTTCCCATTTTGAGATCCGATTCCTGTCGCAGTAGTAAGCCTTCCTTTTTAGTATTTTTGGTCCAACCAACGGTTGGATATACAGTTTTTTTTAACAAACTGAAACTAAGGACTATGCAGATGCCAAAAGTGTTGTGAAATTCTTACCGGGAAAAATATTTTTTGTTTCTTTTCGGTGAGCGAAACTATAGTCTAGTATAATACCTAAGCCATGATTGCATAATAATGGGGGAATCCTGTGAGAGCGTGAGAGAAAGAAGATAATGATCAATATGCAGATTTTTCGAAAATAAAAAAAAAATGCAGAGTTATGTCTCATGGACGGGTTGTCCAGTTGGTAGTTCTGATGCAATAAAGTTCATCTGTTTTCACAAAAAATATACCTTTTCTAGACTTTCCTCCTTTAGGCACTAAACATTAAGTAGCATAATTGCATGATGAAATGTTGGATTCTTATCCCTGATTTAGACGTTCCATTGAATCATTAGCTTCCAACAAGCTTCTTGCTATCTATAGGCCACAATTTTAGTTATTGTGATTTTGGAAGTAACAAAGATTGTAGCAAAGGAAGAGGGTCCAAATTTTGCTGTTTGTGCACCTTTTTGTTAGTACACTAATAAAGGAAGAATGGAAACGTTGACATCCTGGTTAAATTTATTCATAATGGTAGCTACTTTGTGCAAGATTGCTTAGATTGGTTTTCTTCACATGCTATAGGCTATATTACTGTAGTCTGAACGTTAAACTAGTGATTTGCACATCATTTGGCGGTAAACATTGCAATAACTAGTTACTGTTGAGCTACTTTGATGTCATGATTTGGCATTGTGATTGAGGTATTTTGGTTCTCCAGCTTCCTGACTGTGATGCTTGGTCCATAACTCAGTTGTTTGTAGTCCATCCGTGATATGTGGTTTTATCTTTCCATTTATGTTTGTATGGTTTATCTAGTTCTTCTACTTCACTTAATTAATGTCTTGGCTAGAGGGAAGTGTAAGAATTGTATTGGCTGACATTATTCATGTTCTGTAGCTGAGTTTTCATCCATGAAAGGCCTTAGTATATATTGCTTGAAAAATTGACATATATATACATCATAGTAACCTCTGTTCCTTATTTCATACAGATGAGAAGAAAACATAGAGATTAAAGCTGGAGGACATGGTCTAGCTTGCTTCCTCAAAGGAAACTTTGTTGGTGAAGATTTTTGTTTGGTAACATTTTAGTTCTATGTATGTTGTGAACTCATATGTTTTTCCTCTGGGTGTGCTTGGATAAACATGGTGAAAGAGTATGGTTTTTTGCAAAACGAAAAATTGGGATACGTTTCATCGATTTCTGAGATCGTTGGTTAAGTCTCTACCATTTGAAAGAATATATGGATGGCTACTCTACTTTAAGAATTCGGAACAGATCGAATTTGCGGATGCATGAATGTTAAAATCATATATACTCGTAGGTTAGGCCTAGTACCTCTACTCCAATCCTAAAAGTATTTATTGATTTTTCAAAAAAAATTTATTTGGCATAAAAATCATTACTTTATATCATTGCAACTATACAAAACAGCTTTTTTCTTGTAGTTAATGACAAATTAGCGGGCCTGTTTTTAATTTTTTTTGGTTATTTTCAAGCAAGAAAAACATTGAAACTTACATAACTTTAGCTCTGAAGGTTGTGCCAACTTTTTAATACTCGCCACATTTTTTTTTTTAATACCACTTGTTGTGTAATGGCATGTGTTTATCCAAATTAATGATCATGACTTGGATCCTTGTCTTGCCTGTCATGGTTTTCCTCTTTCCGTCCATTGTTTGCGCTTGCAAATTCGACTGAAGTGCCTCTCTGCTGTTTCTGGACGACGAGAACAATTTGCCCGTTTCAAGGCCTATTGCTTCAAACGTTTGCATATTCTCACGATTAGGCCTAATATGTGTAGAAAACAAATAACTGAACTATGAGTTGATTTGAATATGTGATTTATGAGTAACTCTAGGCTGATAGCACGCATCATATCATATATGTGTGCCTAGCAAATTGCATAACATACGAGAATTATAAAGTTTATTGTCCCCATTTTGAAACCAATTAGGCAGGATAAAGCTACGACGGAGCCTCAACGAAAATTTTTTAAGCGTCAGAAAAAAATCACATCTATATAATTGAAAAATAGAAACATGAAATCAACAAAACGTTGGATAAGTCTGGGTAGATCTTATTGTGGCATTTCATCTGGAATATGTACCAACAAAAAATGAGTGTTGTTTTCAGTGATATTCGGTTAAGAGCTTGTACATGTTATTTGCACATTGTGCTATGGTAAAGCGATTTGTATAATAAAGAGTAAGCATCGTTAATTACTGACTTTTTTGGTGGGTAGTAAATTAGTCCTAATTAGTAATTAATTATGAACAGATAAGCCTTCCGAGCGTGGGAAACACTTACGGGTCTTCCGCGTAGAGTTGAATTTGTTGTTGATGATTTTGAGATTTTGTCATTAACGGCGGGGGGGTGGTATGAAACGTGGCAGTATGCCGTTTATCTTCGCCATCACCTGTTACAGTCTCTGATTCGCTGGTTGCCCGATCGGGGAATTACAGGCAATGTAAGGAGGCAGACAAAAGTGATTCGACACGTATGAGAATGTATACTAGTAAACTGTAGCTAAAGCTCATAGTACTCGAGATAGTATACAATACAACACAGAATAGGTTTCAGTTCACACCATGTGTCGTGTGTGCTCAACTCAACATATATACCAACTGAAGTGATCGATCATCACTACAATTATACTATAAACTGTAGCTTAAGAGAGAAAAGAAGTATATAATACTAATAAGTATGTGGTCAGAAAGAGGAGAAAGAGGGGTTAAGGAATTGGTGGCGTGTGGGGGGGTCGTTGCTCGCCGTTCGCTGCCATGTAAGCACGTGACTCGCGAGAGAGGTTGCAGAAGAAAGAAAAAAGGAGAATTGGTGAAAGGGACTTTTGTCGAGGAACAGTGACAATGGGGGGTCCTTTCTTATTGGAAGATTTTTGGAGGTGGGCCAGGCATTCGGTATCGGTAAGGGTTAGGAGGCGGTACTACTACAACTAGAAGAGAAGTGGTGGTGTGGTGTGGTGTGGAGTGAGTTTTGAAATTGGCCGCCTATACGTTAAACCGCGTGACAAGGAAGGAAATGCCCTAAGCTTACCCATTCCTGCTGGTGTACTCTTTGGTCATTTCACCCAAACCCCAAATGAATTTTTTTAAAATTAAACATTAAAAAGCCCCACCCATGAATGCCGCCTTTCTATCCAGTGTTGCCGCTGTCTTTGAATATCCCTACTACTACTTCTTATAGGGATCTTTAAAGAACATTTTTATTCTATAGTTGTTAGTTAAATTAACGGCACTACACTTGGCTACATCAGTTCATCCGCCATTTTTTTATGTGGTCGATTCGATTCCTGCGGCGCGGCTAATGTTTAATTCTCTCCCTCCTCCCGATACTAACAATTCAGGATCATCCATTTCTCTTTATTCCCAACTCACCATTAGTTACTGTAGCTTTTTTTTTTGTTTTCCTTCTTCTAGTAATTAACCCGAGCACATACTTATACTTTTAGTTTTGAATTAACTATCGACAAAAAAAGTTTTAAATTAACTAATCAACTGGAACAAAGAGTGCTGTTAATTAAGGCTTAGGAAGCAGTTAGGTTGCTTAACTAATGAAGAAGCATATTACCATTACTGTTTACCGGTGATACGGACAAGTTATATGAGTGGGGGAGTTGAAAATTTACGAGTGTTCTTATGTCTGCATGCGGAGAATCACGCGCCACCATTATGGCGCGTTGGTCTAAGTTTGTTTTACTCTTTGTCTTCTTCCCATCCAACGCTACTCCATCCTCCTCTATACTCTCTCTCTCTTTGTTTCGAATAAAAAAATGGCGAAAAGGAATAAAAAGATTGTAGAGACATAAAAGCCCTTTGACACCACCACAAGCATGTCGCCACGCTTGCATTAGTTCCCCTCTCCCTCCACTTTCTTTCCCCTCACCGCCTTCCCGATAAATTTCCATTTCTTCTCCTCCCTCTAAACTCTGAAAGAAAAAAGCAAGAAAACAACTCAAACCCCTAAACCCAAACACAACAAACCTCTCCCTTCTTTGCACCCAAAACCGAGAAAAATGTGTGACCGCTTGGATATTTACGTCGCCGTTGGCCAAGGTGGTATACTTCCCGGCATAGAGCTCTGCAAGCGCTTGACTCTGCTCAATTGCAGAACTTCCCTCGTCACCCTCTCCACCTTCTCCGCCTCCGTTCCTGACACCTTCCGTCAAAACACAACGACGGAACTTTTTGAGATACCCGAACCAGAAGTCGGGCTCGGATCCGGCTCCGACCCGTCTCTGTTGATTGAACCCATGAGGCAATCCCTGTCCTCTTACGTGACAACTCGACGCACCGACGAGAGAGGACCCGTTGGTGCCATTTTGGACGTGGGTCTGCTTGGCCCCATGAATTGGTTGATCGATATTTTCTCCCAAAAACACATCCCCGTCGCCGGTTTTTTCACCTCCAGCGCGTATTCTACCACCCGGGAGTACGTCGCTGCCCTGGAGCCCGAGAAGAATTCGGGAGGATTGATTGGGTGGCTCCTGGGTTGTGGATTTTTCGGGTCTGGCCCGGGAGTTATCGGGCTCTCCGGGCCCGGTGACACCCCTCCCTGGGTGGGTTCCACCAACAAGTTCATGGGGGCTATGATCAACACGTGCGATGATCTGGAGCGTCCGTTTATCGAGGGACTGAGTAAGAAACTCAAGCTACGGGTCTGGGGCGTGGGCCCGCTTCTCCCCCGGGAGTATTTTAGGTTGGCTGTAACCGATGTTCGAGCGAGCAATGAGGGTGAGGCTAGGGTCATCAATTGGTTGGATTCGAAGCCACCTAGATCTGTACTGTTGGTTTCTTTCGAGACTTCCGTGGACCCTACCACAGAGGAATACCCACTGCT
Organism: Turnera subulata; assembly: GCA_028386065.3. Classification (NCBI taxonomy): domain Eukaryota; kingdom Viridiplantae; phylum Streptophyta; class Magnoliopsida; order Malpighiales; family Passifloraceae; genus Turnera; species Turnera subulata. Next base: position 82,304 of record JAKUCV010000256.1, on the reverse strand, counting down.
GGCTGATGCACTCGGGTCCTCGACCCACCCTTTCATTTGGGTGGTCCGACCCGAATCCCACAGTGGCGGGTACTATCCCAGGGTGAATGATGCCGTGGGGGGTAGAGGTTTGATCACAAGCGAAATGATCCCAAGCTGTAAGATACTAAACCATCGCTCCACCGCAGGATTCCTGTCTCACTGCAGTTGGGAGCCGTTGATGGAGGCTATTGGGCTTGGGAAACCTGTCTTGGCGTGGCCCAAGACTGGTGACCAATTCTATAATGCCAAGTTGGTGGTGGAGTCTCTTAAGGTGGGGTACTATGTGTGCCATAATTTCTCACAGATGGTCAAAGGTAAAGGCACTGTGAGCGGCATTGGAAAGGGAATAGATAGGTTGATGAGTGACAAGGGCATGAGGAAGAGAGCTGGTGATCTTAGTGCCAAGTTCGATTGCAGTTTCCCTGAGAGTTCCAGGGCTGTTCTGGACCAGTTCACTGAGCACCTCGCTCTGCTTTAAAAGGTAAGAAATTGTTTCCTCTAGTGTGTTTCTTGTTTTTTTGTTTTGTTTTGGCATACATTTTTACATCTAACATATACGGTGAATGCTTTTTCCTTTTTTGGGGGTAAACTTACGCTGTTGCATTGCTGACAAGGTTGTTCGGTTTGGTTCAATGTGGAAATGTAAATTATTGACATATGTGTCCCGAATCTTGTCTGAATTGATGGAGAGATTGTCGGATTTCTAAATGGGTACTTGTAGTGTAGTCAGGGAATTGGAAGTAACTGGAAGCGGTTGGTCTGAATGAATCTTTGGTAGATTCTGTCAGTTGTGTTTCAAACTATGACGTTTGTTTCCGGTTTTGGTGTCCGTTAGCGGTTAGTATCCTTTTTTATCCTCACATGTGCTAATTTTGGCCCAACTAGAAGAGCAGTTGGACATATATGTAGTTTCTAAAACAACCATGCAGAGAGATCTAGATGGGAAAATATGCTCAACCATACTTTTCCTCAAAAAAGAGGGAGGTGGAGGGTGACATGGTGGTGGTTCTTTATGTGAGTGAACTCAACAGAAGAGGGGGGAATTGGGAGGTGCCATGGTGGTAGTTCTTCATGTGAGTGATACCATCGGCCAGGTTCAATAACTTGTTACCGTGTTTCTAAATATAGATGATATCATCCTTTTCTAAGCTCAAAAACGAAAAAGAAAAAGCAACAGACATGAAAATTGGTAGGGTGGGTCTTTTACGCTTCCCTATTTTTAATTGAGGCGCTAAACGTTAAAATCCTTGCACTGTATATTCCATTATTAAAGCTTCCTGCCTGTGATGCTTGATCTTCTTCCTTGGTCCTCCCTGTTTCCATCCATTCCATTGATCTATTTGGTCAGTTGCACTTGCTAGAATCACTCAGATGTAAGCTTCATTTTCATCTTCTGCCAGATAATGTTGTTTTCCATCTTTGCTCCCTATAGTTTTTGGTAGAGACTTGGTATGTTTAATCAAGTATTCAACTCTATACTGCATCAAAGTAAGCTTAGTATACTGCTTCATCAGAATGAAATGCCAAGAACTATTTAACGCTAGGGAGAAACAAACTGCAACCACTAGCAGAAGCAAACTGTGAATGATTCTGGAAGTGATTTAAAAGGTATTGCCCTGATGGATAACTACTTATACTATGCAGAACAACCCTTAAATTTCCACATGATCATGATTACCTAAAACTCATATGTTGAACACTTGTGTTTTTGCAATTCTTTTAAATGATATTAAAAGACTACGCACTCAGTGATGTATCTTTCAAGGTTTTCCATTTTCTGCATGCCTTCATGGTTTTCTAGAAACTTCAGCTAGCCAGGTGAAGCACTGAGTAAACAGTATTAGCCAACAGTGACTTAGAAAACAACTATTGCATCCATTGCTATTAATAAAAGAGGTTCATGACACCATTTCCTGGGTCTCCCTTAAAATCCATTGCTATAAACATAAACTCAGTTAGTACCCTGCATAAGTAATTCAATAAAAACAAGCTGCTGGAAAAGATCCACAGTTAATTTTCCCTTATTGGGTTGTGACTGTGAACCAAGCTGCATTCTGGTTTCCGTCTCGAGTCAATAAGCACAAAGTGTGCCTTGCATCATGTTTGAAAAATGAAAGAGTTGTTCGCTTACTCTTGGAGTGACTGCTCATTGGAATTTATTAGCAGGCCTTTCTAAGTAGAATTGGTGTGCATTGATTTATTTCAATTGGAAGATTCATAGATGGAGATATTTGGGTGCGCTGACCTGTGAATGATGTTTGTTTAGCTAAGATTGTGGAACAGAGTTGAGGGGAGTTGATTGGCAAAAACTGGATGTGTGGACTGTGGTTATCTTTCGGTTCATGGGTGGGTTAATTCTTTGGCTTCGGGTACACTTACAGTAAGGAAGAAGTGTTGAGAATTGTAGTTGTACTATTCTTGATCCATAATATCTAAGTCATCCTCAGATGTTTGCTTCGTATGGATTGTTCATCGGCAATTCGTTCTCCATCTTTCAGTCCCTGTCAATCATGTAAAGACTTGGGGTATTTTTAAAATTCACCCCTAAAATTCCATCAAACAAGTGTTAACGCAATGCTTCACCTAAATGAATTGCCAAGACCTTTTTAACATAGGGGTAGACAACATTCACCGGCTTCAAAAGAAAATTGTGAATGAATCTAAAAGTACATCTAAAAGAATGCTGTCCTGATGGGTAACTACTACTGGTTCAATATCGAAGTTGGTCTCAATTTGCTAAAAATAATAGAACAAAGGTCCAACTCTATAGCTTTGTGACATTTATGATGACCAAACTTCAAAGTACTCGTCTTATTGAACATTTTGTGATCACCGCAAAATCTTTTAGCTGCATTGGTTACTCTAGTTCCATTCTGCACTAGTATGGTAGTTTTCTGGAAATTTAGCAAGTCATCAGGTGAACCAATCAATAGCAGAAGGAGAAACAGTAAAGAACTGTATTGCATCTAAATATTTTGAGGAACACTTGCTGCAAATTGCAGTGGTTTCTTCAATTGCAGTCAGGAAGACAGGTATTGTGTAGGGCGAAAAGAATGCCTTTCCAATCAGAAAGGAGATCAAGTCGCACCATGTAAGGCCGTTAACCAAGGTTTGGGTCCCCAAACGCAGGTCTATCGACTTGGTAGAACTCACGAAGAAGGATGATGCCTTTTCTGAGGTGAACAAAGTAGATGTGGAGATGCTGCAGGCCATACAATTTGGCTCTCTACCAGTGAAGGCACCGACATGTTTGTGCTCTTTCTGGTCAGGGGCCGGTACTGTGCTCTTATAGGCCCAATAGTCTTTTCTTTGGTATCTGGTCCAAGACCAATGTCATCCACTGGTCCAAGACCGATGTCATCCACTGGTCCAAGACCGATATCATCCACTGGTCTAAGACCAATGTCATGGGTCTCCACTGGACTAAGACCGATGTCTTTCACTGGCCTGAGTTCGATATCAGGTGTTTAACATAGTTCATGACACTAGACTGATATCATTCACTGTTCTAAGTCTGATGTCTTACGTTGGTCAAGGACTAATACTTGTATTTGAATTTGAATCATGGTTGATATTGTCAAGTTGTTAGAACATTGGGTTGACTTGTGATCAAGGATGTCCACAAGTCGTTGGAGTCTGCGCAATCCTTTGTGATTTCTATTCGTCGTTTGAAAATTAAAAGGGAGATATCGGAGTTCAGGGAATATCTCGCCTCCTTGGGGCGCTTTATTGTTTTATCGTTTGTTTTGTGATAACCTATATAAAGTTATTGGTAATGCTTGTACCGGTATCCAAAAAAAAAATCAATTAATGGGCCAATCTTTTATCACGCTTCAGCGTTATTATTTATCATGCTTTACTAGTTTAGTATAACTTAGAAAACCCAAAACACCAAACCCGATTTAGGGCGTTTGACGTTCATCCGTTCGACCCTTCTTTCAACGGTCGGATTCGGTTGTCGGTTTGGCCTTCCATTGGTCGAATCGGCAGGTCAGCATCAAAACCCGGTCCAGGACGTGCGACACCGTCCATTCAGCCTTTCAACGGTCGGATCCGATTGTCGGTTCGGCTCTTCAATCAGTCGAATCGGTAGGTCGAGGGTCGCTCGTTGTTCGTGCACGAACAGATTTATATAGAACTCTGTGTGATTCCTTATGAATAGATTAACAAAAAATGATGGGATTATCGTTTGTAAATGCTTTTTATTGGATGAAAAAAATACGTCAAGATATTATTCCACAAGAACCTAAAATAAAATGAAAATATGTTACTATGGCAAAAGCAAGGGTGAATTTGGCTATATTGATTATTGATGCCACCATATCTGGGAAATAATCGAATTAACACTATTATGATATTATGATATTGTTTTTCTTTGTTTTAGTTTAAAAACTGTAATTGAAACTCAATTTGAACTTTTCTTTTTTTTTAGACTCAATTTGAACTTTTGCAAAAAGATTACTGCTTAAATTAGTTTTTTTTTTTTTGGTAATTGAGAGCCTTTCGGCTATAAAAAACATACAAAAGCCAAGTCACCCTCTTACAAGTCTATTTTGGGCCACGCCCATTACATCCTGCCTTAACAAAGATACAAGTCCTGATGGTGGATTCACATACTGAACCATGTCAAATGAATGGTTAATTCCCAGGTTAGCTAACATATCAGCACATTTGTTAGCTTCCCTATAAATGTGTGCAATCTTAACCTTCCAAGGTTTGCCTAAGAGGTGGCGAATGTTGTCCACTAAAGCAGAGTTAGCATCCTTCTTGGGTTCTAATCCCATGATGAGCTGCTGTACAACTTGAGAGTCCACCTCTAGTTGTAAGCAGCGAATACCCTGCTGCCAAGCGAGATCAAGACCGATTTTCACAGCCCACAGCTCAGCCCGAGTTGCAGTACAAAAGCCCACATGTGAAAACCCCACCATAAAACGACCCTGCTCATCCCTTATAAGTCCCCCCAGCTCCAGCCGCACCTGGGTTTCCTTTAGCAGCACCATCGGAGTTTAGTTTGTAAAAGCCAGCAATGGGTGGTTTCCAAAACACAGGTTGTTCTACCTTCGGTCGAAGGCCTTCACAATGATCCTCCAAAACACTGGCCCTTTTAACATTCGCCACCATCATTCGAATACTTTTACAGTAGACGCGTCGAGACATGTCTTGATTCACCCACCGTTCATTCCTCATCTTCCACAGAGACCAAACCGCTACCCCAAAAGTTGTCGGCCCATCCTCGCCCCTGAGAGAACTGCTCCCTTTGCTAAGGTTAATCCTTAGCCACTGCACCATGTCTGTATCAAAAAAAGAGGCAAGGAATTCTGGTTTAACAAGCTCCCGCCAAATAGGGGTTGCCATCTCACAATCCCTCAAAATATGCAGAATTGATTCTTTCTGGTGACATGCTTCGCAGTTAGGACTAGGAGACAAATGTCTCCGATTCCGCTCCTCATTAGTCAGTAGCCGATTTCTTGCTACAAGCCACAGAAAAGAACGGATCCTTTGTGGTCCTTTCCATTTCCAGATGAGTGGCCAAATATCATCTTGTATTCCGCACGTCGGCCTCTCATTCTCCTGGTATGCTGATGCCACAGAGAAGCAACCACAGTTGTCAGGCCTCCAGAGCATTTGGTCCGGCCCAGCAGAAGGTGAAGGGGGTAGAAGGGCTTTTATTTTCAGAATTATCCTTTGAGGTAACCAACCCTGCAGACGTTGCCAGTGGCCCCACGGTTAGAGTTAGAGGCCCATAATTGATCTCCTAAAACGACTAGAAGCCCGCAAGCCGCTATTGCCTTTCAAATTTTATTGACCACACAAAGGTAAATTACCGCATGGTAACTTTGGACCATTTTGGTTCCTTAGGTAATCCTTGTCCCGGACTGTACTGTGCATCTTCAAGTGGGCTGAAACTTCGCCGTGATGGAAGAGGCCCAACATTCACTCTCAACACCCACAACTGAATATGGACCCTATGTCTTTTTTGTTCAAGCCCAATCTGCACGCCACTCCAAGAGAGAGAATCACATGTTGAAGAACTCTTTTATCAGAGGTCGCATTTGGCCCAAATTAGGTAAGCTCATGCTGCCTAACATCTGTTTAAGAAAGTACTTAACACATGCATGGCTTAATCTTTTGGGCCATCGTTGTAATGTATATATATTTCCTTCTATGTAACAGAAAATATATCTGAAACAAGCTAGTGAGTAGTGATCATTTCGCCTTCTATCTTGCAACGCGCATGGATTTCGACTAATTCTGGGGAAAAAGACCATTGAAATCCAAGGAAGAAAAAAAAAAATGGGGAAAATTGCAGCAAATCTCTCTTAAGTTGAAATACTTCACAGAAAACAAACGAAACCCAAGACAAAAACCTTTTTCTATCTATCGAAGATCCACGGATTTAATGTCTCTTATATGTGTTTACTCTCTCCATCAATATTTGAACTAAAAATCTATACGAAAAAAAATTGAAGATTTGAAATATTATCTCCAGAAACCAAATTTTGTAATGATATTTCTGTTTTTTTTTTTTTAATTTTTCCTCATTGAAGACGGATGAACACGAAATCTATTTCCAAGGTTTTCAATAGCCACATGCCACAAAGTCCAACTTATAATTGGCCCTTCGAACATAATACTATTGTGTCGTGAAGGTCATATTTACTTTTAGCTTGTTCGGTTTCCCCCACTCGGTTTCGAAAAGTTTGACCCAATTCGTGACAATTTTTCTTGTCTTATTCAAGTGTAATTCAACTTTATTTTTACTTTCTGTTCTCTATTGTAAAGCAAGCTTGATTGCTTTTATCTGATTTTGCAAGTGTACATGATTGTTAGGGATACCCTAACCAAGTTTATACAATGAGAAAATTGATTTGATCCTAAAAAAAAAAAGTGAGTAAGAGGAACATGTTATGTTTCTAAATTATTAGTACGGGAAAACAAATGTGAATGAGTGTATCTTCCTCCCTTCCTCTCTTCAAAAAACGGGAAAAGAAGAGGAATCGGATTAATTAAAGTGACTAGCCGGGTTTTGGACGTCAAATCATAGTCGGAGGATGTTTCGTAAGACACGATCGTGTATTTTAGTTAGTTAACGTAAGTTTGATTTTGATTTTTTCATTTTTCCGCTGTCTTTTGGCCGTTTGCCATGCCACATCACATCACATCGAATGATAGATAGTGAGGGGTTCTGTTCTAGTGGTCACGAGATTGTGGCAACATTGTAATAGTAATCAAAGACGTATGGTCATTTCGTCCCTCAAAGCATAGAAAGGTTAAAGTGCAAAGTCTAAATCAAATGTTCCATTCAGCACCCAGCCGTCTAAAGTTAGAAAAAAGAAGACAAAAAAACCAAAAAGAAGAAAGACAAACAATGAAACTGTTGTATAATATATGTATTTATGATGTTTACGTTGAGGAAGAGAAAATGAAGAATACGATGGGTAGGGGAAGGAGAAGAAGAGAAGGTGAAGAGAAAGCCAGCAAATCTGTTTCTATGTCTAATAAATGGGGTGATATTCTTTTTATATGTGATTGGTTTCATGTGGGATATGGCTATGGTAGGTACATATGTCATTCACAAATATTTCATAACACTCCCCTTTGAATGTCGTTGTACTTTGGGTAAAATACACTTTTGAAATAACTGTCTCATTAAAAACTTTACCAAGAAAAACCCAGTGGGATAAAAACTTGGTGAAGGAAAAAAGAGTGCAGTGCGTATTCTTCTCCCCCTCATTTTGGCCTCCATAGATTTCCTGATATCGTTGCATGCCGATCGTCCTTGTCAGCTTCTTGTGACGTGTATTTTGTCTGATCATATCTTCAATTGGACAGAGTTGGCAGCATAATCTTCATAATTTTGTCGTTGGAACGTCTATCTTGTCATCTTGCTTTTGTAGCCCCGATGATATTTCAATATCATGTGTAAAGTTTTGGTTGATGTCCGTCTCTGCTTTATGTGGACTGAATAAGGGATCTACATCTGCAAAATCAGCTTTACACTCTTTCGGGTTTACTGGATTACACATTTGTTATTCCCCGAAGATAAGAGCAAATACATATAATGCCGATAGGCTTAAATCAAAAGCTTCAGGCTTTATGTTACAAGTAATACATATTGCACTTAGACAGGATACTCCAGGACCAGTCTAATAGCACGGTATTTGGAAACTTCTTTGGGAGTTCCAATCATAAATAAGTTTATCCATACTCAAAATGATTTAAATTATGTAAAGATCAGTTCAACTCTATTTTGTAATTTCTCGGGAATTAGTTGCTTCAGGCAACTTGGATCCTTCAGGGATCTTCATGTATATATCATGACTTATGGATCCATATTAATAAATAGGCTGTAATAGCATTCACTAGATGCATTTCAAATTCTTTTCATATAATGCCAGACTTATTAACATAATTGCATCCACCACAGGTGAGTAAATCTCCTCATAATTAAAATCAGGTCGTTCAGGTAAAACCTTGTGCAACCGTGCTTTATATCTCATTTATATTTTCCGCACAAATACCCGTTTCTACGACTAATCAATTTTACACCCTCTGGTGTACGGACTACAGGTCCGAAAAATATCTCGCTTCATAAGCGAGTCTAACACAGCCTTTAATTATATCTCTTTATTTTGGCCAATCATACAACGCCTACTTTCATTTGTAGGTTCATGATCCTCATTGTTAATATTTAGCACTATAAATTAAAATTGTATTCCGTCGACGGTTATTTCTCGTCGGTTCCATCTTATTCCTGACACTGTAATTGAGATCTCATCATGCTCATTTATTTCAGGTACCTGAGTTACTTCTGGAACTTTATCAATTGTGTCAGAGAATCAACCTCTTCTAGAGGACTTTTAATTCAAACCTCTACTGGAGGTCTTATTTTCTCACTGGGGCCATCTTATCACTTTTGCTCTTTTTTCTCTATCGACAATTTCTTTTCTTTTGGAACCGAGTATAATCTATAGATTCATTTGCATATTTACATTATTCTTCAGAAACATCAATCTTAAACAGGAGCATTTGCAGCTGGTATATAGTCACACTTAATTTAAATGTGTCTGGCAATTGTATATCGATTTTTCTGCAAATGAATCATCTTTTGAACTTCAGGTTCATACTAATTTATATGAGGATCAACATTCATATATTATGCATTTCAACAAACTTGATCCAGCTGCCTCTTTCTCCCCCTGATGTTGGGTATACACACATATCAAATTTATCAATAAGCAAATCTCGCTATAAATGAATCTCCAATGTTTTAGTCAATAGTCTCAATAATATTGTGATTTGATGGAGATTACCCAACATCTATTCCCAAACTTCATTAAGGACCAGATTAACTATGCTGTGGTGGAGCATAATATACTGTACAACCAACGGTCCGAAGATGGGAGATATTTTGTGACCAAGAACCAATGGGGAGATCTTATGATCTTATAATATCTTATTGGCTTGATGCACAATTACTGCATATAAAATATCATAATCATATTTCATCAATGGTCCTGCAATTAATTGTCAATATGACCATGATCTCTTTGGGTTTATTTCCAATGATATACATTCTCCATTGAAGAAACATACCAGCATTATCTAGACATATAGTCTAATAACATAAGTAGGGACATGTACCGCAAGTGGCTTAATTATTAAATCAATGCGCACAATGCCAACTTGCGTCACATAATAGACCATCTAGTCGATGCATCGTAAAAATTACCTAAATGGTTAACACCGCGGATTTATCAGTCCGCGTTTATGTCCCTGAACTATTCTCAAACTTGCTGGTGATACTAGGCCATTCTCATCTCAGGAAGGCCGTATAATAACTTTTGCAGCAAACAAACACATAGAAATTCATTAATTGTAAAACTTCTGGTTTTTCAATGAATGATCCAATAAATTTCGTGCATCATTATTAACCCGGGATGGCCCATCCGATCATGCCAAACAATAAATTCATGAACCAACTTCAAGTTGGTGCCAGCTTCAGGCTGCGCACGCTGTGTATCTAAACACTTAAAATTGCTAGCTCCAGGCTAGTACATTCCAGCTTCTGGCTAGATATGTTAAGTTTCAATTACTCAACTGCAAGCTTCAGGCTGCAATACATGTGTCAATATTAGGCTTACTCGGTTACTCCTGCCACTCATGTCGGAAAAGATCAGAATTAATGGACAATAATTAATGTAGTGGCAAACATTTCCAAAAGCAAATCCTCGAGGATTGTAAAGCTTTGGAATTTTCTGAGTAATAATATAATCCACCGAAAAATCTTCTGGATCTTTTCGGAGACACCTGCCTATCTATGCTCAGGCTATAAGAAGGGAGAAAGATTATATGGGAAGATACAGGAAAACTCATAGATATAGAAAAATTCATCAAAGCAAAAAAAAAGAGAAAACTCAACCAAGACAAAAATGCCTTCCCCAGCTACTGTTTTCTTTGTTGAGGGTGCCTCACTAGGCAGAAGAAATAGATTGGCCTATAGCATGGTAAATGAACAACAAGAGGAACTGCCTAATGAGCTAGCAAGAATCCCACGTTTGGTTTTTGTAGATGAGCTATACTCGTCTAGGTTCTTTGTGACTCCAATGGAAGAAACTTTCTTCCTGGAGGACCAAGGCAATCTCAGGACAAATTTTTATGGCTCAGCTAACTCTATAATGTTTTTCATATCTGCTAGGATGCAGGAATTTCAGCTAGAGCCTTCATGTCAAATTTTAAATCAAAGCAATTATTATCAGGTTTCCATGATGGCTCGGAGCGTCTCAAGTGTGACTGGGTTACCACCTACATGGCCTAAGGTACGACTTTTATTGTGGAATTGCAGGGGTATAGCAAGAAGGTCTCAAGACTTTGTGCGTACCTTAAGGGATCTGAAGAATCAGTACAAACCTAACATGGTACTGATTACAGAGACTTTGTGGCAAGCAGAAGAGAATCATGGTGTGATTCCACTTCGTTTTCCTCCAACGAATCGGTTTGAGATACCTGGAGAAAACAACAGGGGGGTATGTGGTTCTCCTGGAACGATAGTGTTAGGGTCAACATTAATGGTGAGGCTCAGAGTTTCAGGGTTAATGTTGAACCCAACCGATAGATTACTTGTTTAAACATATGTGTGAGAACCATTCTTCTTTGAATGTTCTCCAGTTATGGATCTGTTTTTGCAATAATAATATGCATGTTTACTTTGAGCCTTTTCATTTATTATCTTATTTACGCCCACAGGCACAAATAATTATACTGTCTTATTCGCTTCAGGGAATAAATCTGAGTCAATTCATTTGGGATACATAATGATTCATTTTATTACTGGGAGTGTCTGTACTCATGTAAATATACGATCTTCTAGATCATATTAAAACATGCGTTCTTCAGGAACATATTCGAATTTATGCTCTTCTTGTTGTATAATATATGTATTTATGATGTTTACGTTGAGGAAGAGAAAATAAAGAATACGATGGGTAGGGGAAGGAGAAGAAGAGAAGGTGAAGAGAAAGCCAGCAAATCCGTTTCATTCATTTCTCTATGTCTAATAAATGGGGGTGACATTCTTTTTATATGTGATTGGTTTCATGTGAGACGCTGCTATGGTAGGTACATACGTCATTCACAAATATTTCATAATAGAAACCGACTTCTTCCCTGCACCGGAGAAAAGAAAGAATTTTATTTAATGAATATATATAGACAGAACTAGATAGAGTAAATAGTTTTTTATGTCCTTTCATTTTGTCGATTTCGCATTTGTTGTCCCTCTTTATTTAATTTCACTTATGGTGTCCCTGAAGTTATAATTTATTGGGTCATCATGTCCATTTTACCCACTATTACAGGTTGATTATTGTAGTGTTGACACATGTTATATAGGGCCCACACAACCTCTTTTTTTAATATTTTTTATTTTTTTAATAAAATTTTTTTCTTAAAAAACTTTTAAAAGGCGTAAAAACTTAAGAAAAAATATTTTCATTTTATAAAATTGAGTCATTTTTTTCCGGTAAATAAAAACTTGAGACGTTACTATTCTACTAACTACATTAATATTTATAAATAAAATTTATTTTAAATTAGAACTCAATCTAAAATCTATTCTTTTTGGTTACTAAAAAAAACTATTCTTTTCCAACCTTGAAAATACTTATCACTGGCCACAACCAAATTAAAAAAAAAAACAAAATAATTATTTTTTTTTCAAGAAAGAAAATACAAAAACCCATCCCCACCCTAAAACACAAAGTTCAAGCCGACCAGCCGCTCTCAGACATCTAGGAAAGAAGAACAATCAGTCACTCACATAGAAATTTTGGGAAGAAGAAAAACCAGTCACTTCACCATCTAAATCTATGGGATGCAGAATAAGATTAAACAACAACCAATTCAACACAACCCGAATCCACCATCAATCCAACAACACAGAACTCAATTACCACTCCTACAATCATATAGGGTGTAAGTTAAAGAAATCAAGAAAAGAAAAGGGAGGAGAAGCAGCAGCCGTGACAAAATGGGTGTTTATGGCCTGTTGTTGCTGCCTTCACAGCATATGGCTGCTTTGATCTGTGCCTTGGCTTCCTAATCCCTTGTCAGGATCTTGATGAACATTTGGACATGGCAAAGAAGAGGTACTTCGTGATATGGGAGGAGATGGCGGAGGAGGCAAGGAGGAGCAGATGGAGGATCTTAAGGACGTGGGGGGGAGGAGATTGCTATGGCAGCCAGAGATGAAGGTGAGGATGTTGACGCAATGACGGTAGATGGAGACTTGAGTGGGAGCCGACGTTGTGGAGGTAGTGGAGGAAAGGGGAGAGAGACGAGGATGGATTTTTTTGGGGGGTACATGAGCTGTAACTCTTTTTGAAACACCCGTGTCCCAATTTACAAATAAAACACTTAACACAAGGAAAATTACCAAAATACCCCTGAAACCCGGGACACGAAATGCAATATTAAAAAACACTATCCAAAATTCTTCATAAAACGAGATGTCATAAAGAGCAAAACAATCCGGCTTGACAAGCCACAAGACAACCCGGCATCCTGTCGAAACATCCTCAATACATAAACCCGGCAACCCGCCGATAATGTAATCCAAAATCAACAGTGACATCTTAATAAAAATTCAATGCAGCGGAAGAAACAAACGTAGTAAAAATAAGAGAGACAAATCAATATGCATGCCGACTCTATGGATCCAACCGGGAGATCAAGCACAGCTACCTGCTGAGATAACCACGTTCGTACACTGGAAGGATGGATAGGGACTGCACGCTAACTAAAGTCTGAAAAACAACGTTGGCGATTATGTGAGTCGCCTACTCAGTGAGCAACATAAATCTAATTATGAAGGTGTGCAGATCAAGTCCGATAGGCAAGTAGAGTAACAAGACAAGCATGCAAACATATAACAACCAGTACTAACATGCCAACACAGTCAAGCAAATAGTTCATTAATCTCCATCTGTTGTGTGTTAAGTTTTCTTATTATGATTTATTATTCAGGGCCCCCTACTGTGTGCGTCGAGCTCGGTCCCGTCTCATGAGACAACAAGGCACGAGGCCCAAATAAACCAGGCACGAAGCCCATATAAACCAGGCACGAAGCCCATATAAACCAGGCACGAAGCCCAAACATATCCATAGAGAGAGAGAAGAGACAGAGAGAAAGAGGGAGGTAGAAAGGGGGAGGTAGAAGGAGGGAGGTAGAAACCGGTCATCACAGACCCATATGCAAATCCGCATACCACATGCTAACCCGCATGCAAACCCGAGGGGTATCACTTCCCGCTCGAAACAACCGGTCATCAGCACACAGTAGCCTAACTTCTACTGTACATTATCTTTATTCACAGATTATGAGTATATGTGTGCCATTAGTTGTGATTTAACAGGGTTGTGTGATAAGTCAACTAGAACAAATAACCGGGTCTCCGACCCACAATACATCACACAAAACACCCAAAATCACTCCACCTGTTATATCCCATAACAATCCAAATATCATGCTCACAAGCAAACAGTACACTTAGGCACACGATACGGATCACAGCATGTTAGCAAACAAGCATGCAACTCAAACAAACCAATCCAACAAGCTCATGCATACAGACATAAAAAGACGTATAAAGTCACCTCAACGACGTTTGTCCAGTGGAGTTTTTCCCAAAACAGATCCTCCAGCTCCCGAGGTATTACCCGTGCCTGAATACCGGCACACACAACAAATTACAAAACAATAATCACAACTGTGCATGCATGGTACCTATATGCTCAACTCAGTTAAACCCGTCCCTAGTTAGCCAGTTATGAAATTCCCGGGTCTAAACCCGACTTAATGTTCTCTCACCAAAACTCCAAGTATCGGGAGCTAAGGTTTACCGGGCTTAAGCCCAACTAAGTCCAAAAGTAGCTCCCGGGCCTATGGCCCACCCATTATGTCCTTTTCGAGTTTACGGCCTAAAGCCCAATCTAAGACTAAATTCAATTTCCGGGTCTAAGGCTCGTTTCTTAAGTCCTTAGTTATCCAAGTATAGGATTGGGCTCAAAGCCCGTTACTTAAGTCCAAGGTCAATTCGATCCCAACGATTCCCGGCCTAAGGTTCTACCCGTGTTGGTAAATTACCGGCCTCATACTACTCTCACTCTCGGTTTCCACTAAACACAATTAATTACATAACCCAATTCCGATTTATAAGTACATGCCGGATATAGATTTAAAATACACCATATATACCGTGGAATGCCGAAATAACGACCCGAGCCTTCGCCGGAAAATTCCCGAGCCTCGCCGGAAAATTCCTGAGCCTTCGCCGGATTCCGGTGACCTCGCCAGAAATCAACAAGAAGCCCAATAACTACCCCCAACAAATCTGCCACAATCCCAAACAACCATCCCATACAATTTCGCTGCAAACATAATACGCAAATCCGACAGCAAAAAACGAATTGAGGAAGAAAGGAAACTGCAGGCACACTCACTGGAAAAATAGATCCTCACTGTCGACGGAACACACACACACAGAGCAACCCGGCGACACCGAACACGACCCACTATCCCACTGCCGGAGAAACACCACCAGAACCACCCCGATTAGCCACCACCACAACACCGTCGAACCGAATCCCGACACGCACCCACCAATACAAACACCACCACACACGCCCACGACAGCCAACGACGCACGCACAAGCACGCCCCCGGTCACAACCCAACAGCACACAACCAACACATCAACAACAAAATCCATCAACACAAAGGACCCAAAAGAAAACGAGAACGAAAAGGAGATTAGGGGCGGCGGTGCTTATCGGAGGCGATCCTCGTCGGCCCTGCACCAAGCCCGTCCTTCGTCTCGGCTTCCTCTACAACCCGCGGTGGCGGCTGCGATGAGAACGGCAGCCGGGAATGGAGAAGAATCGAACAGACCCAAGGAGGAAGAGAGGAAGAAGAGGAAAATAATGAGGAGGAGTAGGAAGAGAGGAAGAAGGGAGGGGGAGAACGAAAAGAGGAAGAAGAGGAGGGTTGGAGGTAGGCGGCGGCTAGGGGAAGAAAGTAGAATAAGAAAAAGAAAAGTGAAGAAAAGAAAAGAGGAAGAAGGGTTTTTAGGGCTTGACCCGCCAGCCCAAACGACGCGTCGTTCGGCTGGGCGCGGTCAACCCGCCCTGTTGACTCGCTTCTTTTTTTTTTTTAAAACAGTTCCCAAAACAACGTAGTTTCACTAGTGCCCACGTTAATCCTCGCGTTTCTCCCCGATCTCGAATCTGTTTCCCACGGGACTCGAACCATGGACAATACCAACCTTAAATTTACATTTCCAAGGCATAATAATTTATTTTCTCGACTAAAACTCGAAAATTACCTCAAGGGTAAAATTGGAATAAAAATTTCGAAAAATTTCAAAAAATCAAATTATGAAAATTCGGGGCGTTACACTTTTCTTTTTGGTATAATCGATTGTGAAAGTTAATTGATATTGAGTTAATAAAACCGAAAAGGAAATTGGTTTAATATAGTCAACGCATGTTTCTAAAACAACGAAACTGAAGAGTTGTGAATGAGCTAACATATTTCTAAGAAAAGCTATTTGTAGTCAACTGATGTTTGTAAAAAAAAAAAAATTGAAGTGTTAAGCTCCAAAACACGTATATTGTGGTGTATTTTTAGATATTAAAATTTATTCATTTTAATGGATTTTCAAAAATAAATTTGATATAAAAAAAGAATAAAAAAATAAGTTGTGGCAGGCTCCACCGACACGTGTCAACACCAGCCCTACCAACCTGCTGTAGGCTGTAGAATGGACAGGGTGACCCGGTGAATCACGAATTTAGGGACATCTTGAGTGAAATTAAACGAAGAGGGACAACAAATGCGAAATCGAAGGAGTGAAAGGACATAAAAAACTTTTTTACCGAACTAGATAGGATAAGTGCCACACCCTCCCACTATACATGTATATATATGCTGTAAGCCTGTAACTATTTTTATTATGTTTCCCCTGATTTATATTTCACGTTGTTGAATTTGTTAGTAGTCATGTGTCTTCGTTGCAGGCTTGAAGGAGAAACCAATATTTATATATAGAAGAAGAATTTATATGAAAATGAAAAAAAAAACACACATTTTGGAAGTATAAAATTTGACAAAAACAAAATTATTGAAATGGTGAAGACAAAGAGCAATTAAGAAGAATGACTAAGTACCTGGACGGACCTGTACACTTTTTTTCCTTTCTTGCTTGATAATGACAAAGGACCAAATAGTTCCTGAATGCATCGTGTTCAAACTTCAAGTCTCCTTCACGGAAAGTACGTCAGCTCGGCTCTTCAATGTGCCCAACGTCATTTCAGCCTGATGCCTCTTTCCAAGAATAAGAAAATCTGAGTGGTTTGTATATGTATTTGAAGTCAACTCAATAATTCATTGTTGAGTTAGTTTTGTCTCAATGGGATCCCAACATGTTTGATAATTCATTGTTAAGAAAAATTTGGGTTTTGTCATATGGAACTCAGTAATAATATCTCACTACATTGGGTTATATCATGTCAGGATAACAACATTTTTTTTATTGGTACAATTATATGCATTTTGAATTCTTTTCCGAATCTTTTAACTACAAATCCAAAATTTCCAGTCGCAAATACCTATAATCTTATTTGAGCCATAATTCACTAAAAGGTAACTATTTGGTTGTATATGTAACATACTTTTTTAATCACACAGAAAAAGGATTGCCTGCGAATGATTAACAGATATAAGAAAAATAATTGGGCAAGGGATTTACTTCGCATTTTCTTCAGAACCTTTAGCGTCTGTTCTAGAAATTTTGTGGTCAAATGCCTAGCTGACAATTTTTTCGGAACAAATGATGCTTAGACTTCATCAAAGGGGG
Organism: Turnera subulata; assembly: GCA_028386065.3. Classification (NCBI taxonomy): domain Eukaryota; kingdom Viridiplantae; phylum Streptophyta; class Magnoliopsida; order Malpighiales; family Passifloraceae; genus Turnera; species Turnera subulata. Next base: position 64,869 of record JAKUCV010000256.1, on the reverse strand, counting down.
GAAAAAAAAGAGCTCAAATTGATGGAACAAGAACAGTAAAAGAATTTCTCTTTACTTCCGTAAAAAAACAACAGTACAAACAATGGAGGGTACCGGCCAAATGCCAACAAATTAGTTAAGATTCCTTTGCCACTGAACAAGGCTTTGAATTTATCGTCAATATATAGACTATAGTACCTTCTGATCCAAGTCACAGCAGTAATTTTATTCTCGTTATATTAAGTTAGACAAATATATATACTATTCTATATAACAATATTATCCATATATAGTAGTATATATACTCGCGTAAGGCGACAGATCTTTTACCCTACAAAAGATCAAAAAGTTTTGTAGGAAAGGAACTAATTCATTCCATTTTTGTTGTTATTGGACGAGACCATATATCTATACTTTTCAACTAAAAAAGAAATGAGGGAGATTGTGAAAATAGGATATCGAACTGATCAAAACAATCTGTGATTTTCACTATATATCATATTCGAGATTTTTCAAATGGGATTAGTCAAAAGAATTAAAGACCATGGGATGGTAGGGAGGAATAAAAATAACTATTCGATTTAAGGAAGTGTTCTAGAATAGGCGTACAACAATGATGTAACACCTATGCATTTTATCGCAATTTTTTATTTGTGTGGAGTAGATGATGAAATGAAAACGAGTAATAAACGAGTAATAGTCATACAAAACAAAGTGATATGAAAAAGGGAATTGACGTATAGAATGGCGGCAGAATGGTTGTAGAGTGTTGACCATGGAACGTCTCATCGCCCAACAAAAGAGAAAGGAACCGTAAATATAATGTCCCATGCTTAATTCCCATTTTCGGTGGGATCTTTTTTAGGAACACAATAAAAACCAAAATTATATTGCCTTAATGGAAGACCCATAAATTCCCTATATATACTTCATACCAGGCCTTGTTACTCTATTTTCATTATGCAAGATCAAAACAATCCGAGAGGAGAAAAGCAAAAAATGTACCTAATCGAAACTCATAGATTTCAAAAAATGTTGAATGTACCTCGAGCGGTATTGATAGATAAGTGTATCCCTTGGTGCAAAATAATAAAGCAAGGAACATAAGTGCACCCCTTAAAGCATTTATGCCAAATGGTTTGATTCAGAAAAGGAAAGGGAAAATGGTAGTATAATAATTGCTTCCTAGACTTTGGAAGTAGACATGAAAATGATTGCCAACTACTAAAAAAAGTAATAATACTAGTAACATAGTACTCCACAATCTAAGTTGAACTTTCCCCACAATCTAAACCTGTCTTTTGTTTAGGCCCATTGATGTGGTAGACCAATGCCAACACATTCACACCACACAGTCAGGCAACAAATGCGGCTGCCCAGACCACCAGAGTTCAAAGTTGTTTGTTTTCTGTTTTGCCTGCGCGTGGGAAACACCTCCGGTTCTGCGAAAGGCCGAATAATAGGTACGACATTTCTCTCCTAAGGGTCCCGCCACTTTCTTATGTCACGTGGAGGGAAGGTGACACGTGCTGTTGTGTTATAAGATCATTATGCTACTTCAAAAAAAAAAAAAAAACACACACGTAGCATCGGCGTTCCTACAGCGCGCGAGTTTCTCGGAACAAAACACCGTGTCTTTCGAGTTTGGTCCGAAACGAGATTTTGGTGGCATAACATTCCCAAACCCCAATTTCGTACGTGTCGATCATTACATCAAAGAAAAACACAAGTACTTTTACTAGTTTTTTTGCCATCAGTTAGCACAGTTACCTATCAAAAAAGAAAAAGATTGATCGTATGGCGTTACTGGTGAACAGTTGAACACCGTTCTAGCATAACGGCATACAAAGCAAAACTTTGTAGGCGTCCTGGAAAAAAAAAAAAAGAAAGATTGAAAAGGAAAGCTTTTAGACGTCAACAAATTAACCTGGAGAGACACTAAAAAAAAAAAAAAGCAAAGCTTTGTAGACGTCAACAAACCTGGGGAGAGAGATAGAAAAGCAAATTAAGGATCGGTGGCTGTGAAAATGGTGACATGTTGACTGAGTGACTTGGCCGACTTGGGGACCATCAAGGATTGCGGATAGTAAATGGCGTGGACTCCGTGGAGGAACCAAAGATATATAGATAGGCAATGCGCTGAAAGGGAATTTCTTGCCATTCTCTTATTCTTTAGAATTGAGAATGGGAGCGGCAGGTGGGCAAAGGTACGGGTGGGTCTTATTTGGGAACTTGAGAAAATAAAAGGCCGGTGGGACCAGCTATTGTTCAAACTGGAGGTTGATTTGGAGGGAGGGTCGAGATTGGATTAGGAAAAAGAAGAAAAGAATGGTGTTGGTGGTAAGAAGCTAGCGACAAGGGATTTGGATAAATACTCTCGGCCACCGCACTTGGCGGCAACTCTTAGTTACCTAACATTAACAAACCACTCATGATCGAAAACCCGACTGTTGTAATGTTGCTGCCATATCCAAATTCTTGGTTAACAAGAAACACGGACGGCGCTTTGTGAGTTCAACAGCCATCCTTTGTGGATTCCATTCTTTTTCAATTGCGTTTCTCTCCTCCTCCTAGGCATACATTTTCTAAGCTTTTATCTCCTCCAGTCCAATACCTTGTAGATCAATTTTTTTTTCAAAAAAAATCACAGTTTACATCACCCAAAGAAACAAATTAATAGTATACATTAGCAATTAACTAAAGTCTGCACAAAATAATCACATAGATATAACACGGTTGCTGTAGTTGTTGCTCTATTGTTACATTCCACCATTTAAAGGTCAAAATCACAACAACAACTAATACAATTAGGAGGACAGGACTCGACGTACATTTTTAATTAAGGGTGAATAGAGGAATCTGCGCGAGATGGTTTTCTTGAAGCACAATTGGACGGTCTTGGAGGGAATGAATGCTCTAGACAATGCACACGAACCGTCTATCTGCCACGTGAGTAAAGGATCATTTCGCGAGTGAGCCTCAAACGCTTTACTTTTTCGCGCCACACTCTCTTTCTCTCTCTCCCATACCCAACATAAACCCACCTCTGCAACCCTAGCTCCTCCCCTGTTTCCTCTTTATTTCAACTTTCTAAGCTCTCAAACTTTACTCTCTTTTTTTTCAAAAAAAAACCTTGTAAAAAAGTTTCTTTCTTTGCATCAGAATCAAGAAAAAATGTATGGAAATTTCCGTTGTTGTTGGCCATGGCAACGTTGTTGTTGGCATGGAGCTGTCCAAACTCCTAACGAATTCACTCTATTGCAAAACTTCACTTGTCATTCTCTCCTTCCTCTCCTCCTTGCTTCCTGCCTCTTTTCGTGACAACATCGTCGTTTTCGAAATTCACTCTGTCTCTGTCGCCGTCGACGTCAAAGTCGAACTCGGGCCCGGATCCGACCCATCCCGGTTGACACCCTCCGGAACTCCCTGGAATGTTACATGACAATTCGTCCCAGCAACGAGCACGGTGCTGTTGGCGCCATCGTCGATGTCAGCTTGCTTCGTTCCATGCCCTGGTTGGTGGATGTTTTCTACCACAATCATATTCCGGTAACCGCTTCTTTCACCTCCAGCGTCTTCTCCACCGTCTTTTCACCTCCAGCGCCTTTTCTACCATGATGGAGTACGATGCGTCCACTGAGGATAATAAATCGGTAGGCTTACTTTGGGTAATATTCTTAGTATATCATGGGCTAGCTTACTTTAATTAATGTCTATCATTGTAGAAAACATTCTTCTTCTTTTCATTCCAATAAACTAGAAGAAATGTACAAATGGAAGCTAGAGGACATGATCTAACTTCTTCAAAGAGAGTTTGTTTATGAAAATTTTAGGTGGTGATATTTTTGGTTCGTTTATCTTATGAAACTTGGATGGATACAATGTTACTTGTGCTCTTGCTGTGCTTGGACAAACATGCGAAAGAATTTGGTTTTTGCCATAAAGAAAACTTGCTTCGTCGAAATTTAGATGGTTTGAAAGATTATGATAACTACTTTGGATTTATATGGAAACTTATATAATATATGCTGCCACATGTGGATGAATGTGGGATCATCCTAATAATTCTTCATTTCCTGGAGTCGATCAGGAAAAAGAAGAAAAAGAAAATTGCTCTAGGCTTACACACACATTTTCTTTAGGAGTTCAATATATTTTTTTTCCTTTTTTTTTTTTTGGGTTCAATACATATATACGCATCTTGTATCAATATCCATGAATATCTTATGGCACGTGGAGGGTGCTGACAAGTGCAATATGTAAATTTTTTTGTTGACACATTTGGCATAAAAAAGCGCAAACATTAAAGTAATTAATTTTTTTGCAAAATATTGGTAACACTATCTTCTAATGTATAAATTAAAGTAGTTTTTTTTTTTTTGAAAAAAGAAGAAGAAGCAAAGAGTGTTACTTTTCTTTATAAGTTACTAGCAGTACTTACCCTTAAAAATAAGGATGGATTGATTAAAAATTGTTATTGAAAAGGAAAATATAAGTTGGTGCAAAGAACAAGGATAAGAAATCAATAAAGAGCAAAGAGAAAAAAGAGCAAGGATTGTCTCCTCCCAGAAAAAGCATGGCATAATTGGCTGACTTTGGAGCATCAGGGACTGTGGACGACTAGATGGTGGCGTGGATGAACCAAAATAGAATGGCGTTGGCGTTGTGGTCAGAGGGAATTTCCTCACAAATTAAATGAGATTTTGTTTTTTCTTTAAACACCATTCGAAAATTGAGATCGGCCAAAAGGCAGGTGAAGCAGGTAGGGTTGAAAATTGGGGGGTTCAATTTGGGGTGTGGAGCTTGGATCTGGAAATGCTCTCTTTTTTTGGTTTTTTGTTTTGGTCGATTTGGCGTACTCTCTTCTCTAACCATTTACTACTACCAAACAACAAAACCACTCATGATGAAAACTAGGTACACTGCCCATCTCTAATTAATACCCAAATCTATGTCTTGACCACCCTGCTACTTTTATGGACCGTGGCACAAAACTCTAGAAGCATTTCATGAGCTAAAGGCAGCAGTGTAATTATCATTGAAAAGCTTGGTTACATTTTATTGTTGAGAAGTCGAAAAGGTCAGCCCCCATTACAGCCAAGAATAATCAACAACCGTTATATATATTACTATTATATGATGAAAACATAAAGCAGATGGGTAGACTAGACCCATCCAATTGCTTTCTCGGCTTCTAGCTTAATAATTTAGTGCGTGATTTGCGTCTTTGCCAACTTAACCCCTCAAAAAACTTATATATTTCATGCTTTCAAAGGTCGGATGGAATATTGCATAGTGGCAAATCTGATTTTTGCTTTGATCGAGCGAATGGCATGTATGAAATTAAAGTCTCCGTCATGCACAATGTGGGAATTCCACCTTTACAACCGACCCTCTAACTAAGCATATTGTATCAGCGTATAAAGATAAGATTTAGAGTGTGAAATTTTGTTTATTACGTCAGAAACGTTAAAAATAATTGTTAAGGAGCTAGAGGATACAAAACCAAAAGGTACATATATGATTTTTCAATCATCAATACAAACCAAATTTGATCATATAACATATATATCCTCCCATATCTGCGATACCTAATTTTAGTATACATATATAGACGAGGCTAAAAGGAAACTGTACTTGTTAGGTGAATAAAAAAAACACATCATATTACAAAATAATAGAGAATGATTGTTCAGATCATGTCAGACCGACGTACTCTCTCGATTTATGTTATATGACCATACGACAGGATCGAGAGGGATGGCCTTTTCTAAGCGTTCGAAAGCGTGAGATCTGTGGTATACTTTGAGATTTAACAACAGCAGCAGAGATAATTTTCTTTTTTTTTTTTTTTTGAACCTAAGAGATGGATAGTTTTCTTTGAAATAAGTAAGATATATATGACCATACCAGGAGTAGTAAGCAGAAGAAGTAGACAAAGAGAGCAGATGAAGCATCAAAGGCCAAAAAGACAAAATGAAAAGTAGTGGTCCAAAAAACTAGAGAGTATTTAATGAAAGTCAAGGCCGTAAAGAAAAACACGGAACAATTTCTTTACTAGCTTCCACGAAATGAAAAGGAAACCAGACTTATAAAATACAGAACAATGGATATATAGGTACACTAGAGAGCGACTAGGGCGTGAAGCAGATATAGAATATATATCATTTTTAAAAAAATAGTTCTCGGTACTAAAGCTAATATATATTTTTGTAGCTCTAATCATAATTAGCAAGCATATAACTTTCTCCAAGTGACGACTAAATCTACTGTATACATTTTTTTATCAATAAAATCTATTGTGTATATTATCTCCTTTGTTGGAGAAATTTCAATCCTGGAAAGCATTTATATATAACGAATATGTCAAAATAAGTTAGTGCTCTGGTATAGTTCAGTTAATTGTTGGGTTCAGAATTTTCCTGGTCAGCTTTCTTATTCAACTGTTCTGAATTCTACATACTTAATTTTGTCATCTTACATGAAATCAATACTTAATTTTGTCATCTTACATGAAATCAATTGTGCGTACAGCTTACTGCTTTGATGGGGAATTATGTATCATAAAATTTCATCAACAACTCAACCACTTCCGATACTAAAGGAAAGCACGAAGCAAAGCTGCCCATGGCCCATGTGCTTAAGGAACGCATGAAAACTACATTGATAATGAAAAAAAAAAAAAAATTATGTCTACAACGATTCCCCCTAATAGTGTTTGCAAAGATTATTCTGTCATTTAAAAAAAAAAATCGATGAAAGGTGGACCTTATAAAAAAGGAATGCGACTGTTGAGTTAAACGATTGAAAGGTAAGTCAGGGTGCAAAAAAAAAAAAAATGGGCCTGCCGTTGATATATAGGAGGAGGTGAAGATTTGAGAGGATTGGCTAAAACGCGTGGAATTAAGGAAAATCCTTATCCCGTGGTACTAGTGAAGTAGTGATCATCCTCCTTAAGCACGCAATTAGCAAGTCTCACCTGATGATCACCAAGAGTTCATGACCAATAAACCACAAAACCAGTACCGTCATATTAATTAAAATGTAACTCTTGCTTGGCCGTGTAGAATTAAACAGATTAAGTCTGAAATCGGCGAAATTGAAATTAAATTAAGGTGAAATGAATGGAAGGAAGGATGATTCTGTTTGCATTCCACAAAATTAATCAACTGCGTGTGTATATAATTGGAGAAGTGGACACAGACACTTTTTTTAATCCTCGGCGACGGGTGGGCCGTGGGAAACACGTGGCACGGCGACATTACCTTAACTGCCGCCACCTGGTATCTGGAATCTCCTCCATTCTGTTTATTGGGGGCTATTAAGATGATTATCAGGGGTTACGTGGCATGCTTGCGTTGAAGCACGTCGTCTCTTTTAGTTTTTAAACAACTTGCAAGTTGCTCGAGTGAGTCTTTCTCTCCCCCACCCGCCATGTATTTGCATATTCTTGTTTGAAAATCCAACAGTTCCAGAGCTGGTTTCAACTTTCAACGATTAAATTTGGTCCAAAACATTATTATATTTTTGCTTTTTACATTAAAGTTAGAATTCTGACGCAGGCATTTCATCTGAATAGAAGACCTATTCCAGAACTTGACAGCATTTGCCATTTCTCTACTCCCAGTACATTGTATCTCCAATTGGATTTTTTCCCATAAACAAGTCCTTAACACTTGTGTCTAAAAAGAGTAATGGAAGGTTCATAAAAAAATATGACCAATTTAATTATTATAGGATGAATACGTGTGTGGATTACCGAAACGAAATAAAAGAAAAGAGAGGATGTGGCTCAATTAATTTTTTTTTTTTTTTAAGAGAAAAAGAAACCAAAAACAGTAGAGAACAATTACAGAGAAGGGAACAGTTCGACGTTGTATCTCGATCGCTCTGGAAGGAAGAATTAAAAAATGCCAACATCCATAAATACAAAAAGGAGGAATCAAAGATTTATTTCAAAGTCCACTGACAGTTTGCCACCTAGCAACCTTAGTTATAAACTGGTAACGTCATGTGTGCTGTGAAGCCCGCCCACTTGGCTACCACCTGCACCTGGACGGGACGTGAGCCTTAATTTGGTGGAGGGAAGGATCAAATTCAAAGGTGGGCCAGGAGAAAATCCTCCTCCTCCAGGAGTGTTTAAGCCGAAAACAACAGCAGACATACATATACATATACATAAAAGCATTCACTCCCCTACAACCATATCAATGCACCATATACAAGCATAACCAGTCTTCAAATTACTGCTTTGTTCAAGAGAATTAAAACACGGGAGGGGTAAGGTAACTAACAATTAAGATCTCAATTCAACTTAGGTCAGGCACACTTACCATCTGGTCACCGATTTACAAACGGAATGGTGAAGGGGCGACCTTGGGCCCCACCCTTGATAAGGTATTCACGTGGCCATGAGGCCTAGAGGAAAGGAACGAAAATTCAAAGGTGGGGCCAAGCTACGTACCAGGCTGAAACTGAATGGAAGTTTAAGTTTGATTTTCCCCTGCACTTGGCTTGGCACCCCACCCCCCTCCTCTTTCCTGCACTTAGTTTAACCTTCTACTTCTAGAGTGGATTTTTAATTAAAGGGGCTTGTATAATAAGGTTTCTCTAGCTCGCGCGTGTTTCTCAAACACAGACAAGCATATTCCTGATTATAAATTGCTGCATGTGTTGTCAGAGAGAATGTCCTAGACAAATCAAACATATGTATAAGTTCTGTAACATTCCTTAGCGATGTGGTTTTATGGCGCGCGTTGCTCTTACATGTTTTCTTGCGCGTGCACCCGGCCGCCAGGTATATACTCCACCCGATCTTACTTTGTAATAATAAAAATAAAAAGAAGTTCTGCCATGGTCGATTTGCCCACCTAGTCCCCAGGACCGCGCATTTCGCACTATATAAACCCCCTAGCCAAACATCGCCTTTCTCACTTTTCCTCTTCATTTCCTCCACATTCACTATTTCCTTTCTACTTCCTCTGCTCTATAAACAGAATTCAAGAAAACATACTAGACCCATAAACCCCACACACTTTTGCCACCACACTCAACACCACATAAAAAGTTTGCTTCACTGCAGCTAACTAAAAGCAGAAATTGAAAAAATGTCCACGGAACTTTACCTTGCTTTTGGCAAAAACTCTGTTCTTCTTGGCATGGAGCTATGCAAGCTCATGGCGTCCCCAAATTGCAACGCTTCCCTCATCATTTCCTCCGCTCTTTCCCACTTGGTTCCCGCCACTTTCCGTCAGAACACTATGACACCAGTGCTCGAGATACCTGCCCAAGCAGCTGGAACCGAACCCGTCTCCGTCGACGTCATGAAGCGATCCCTGGAATGCTACTTGACAATTCGCCGTAGCAATGAGCCCGGAGCTGTTGGCGCCATCGTGGACGTGGGCTTGCTTCGCTCCATGCGCTGGTTGGTGGATGTTTTCTACCACAATCATATTCCGATAACCGGATTTTTCACCTCCAGCGCATTCTCCACTGTGATGGATTACGATGCCTCCACCCAGGATGACAAGTCGGTAGGCTTACTTGGATGCCTTCCCGGTTGGGGTTTTGCCGGGGTTGGCCCAAAGGTTATTGGACTATCCGGACCTGGGGACCACCCGCCTTGGATGGGGTTCACCAAGAAGTTCATGGGGGTGATGATCAACACGGTGGATGATCTGGAGCGTCCATATGTTGAGGACTTGGCTAAGAAACTCAAGTTGAGGGTTTGGCCTGTGGGCCCCTTACTCCCCCGAGAGTACTTCAGTTTGGTCGGGACTGCTGTTCGATCAAGCAATGAGGGTGAGGCAAGCGTGATCGATTGGCTGGATTCGAGGCCACGTCGGTCTGTGCTCTTTGTGTCTTCTGTGGACCTGACCGCGGAGGAATACCCTCTTTTGGTCGATGCGCTCAAAGCTTCGACCCACTATTTTATTTGGGTGGTCCGACCCGGTGGTTACTATCCCGAAGTGGACGATAGCGTGAGGGAGAAGGGTTTGATTACAAGTGAAATGGTGCCAAACTGTATGGTGCTGAACCATCCCTCCACCGCAGCATTCCTGTCTAACTGCAGTTGGGAGCCCTTGATGGAAGCAATTGGGCTTGGCGTGCCCATACTGGCATGGCCCAAGACCAGTGACCAGTTGTACAATGCCAAGTTGGTGGTCAAGAGGCTTAAGGTGGGTTACTGTGTGTGTGATAAATTCTCCCATATGGTCAACGGGTTGGTCACCGTGAAAGGCATGGGTAAAGGAATTGATGCGTTGATGGGAGACAAGTACATGGAGGGAAGGGCTGCAGATCTTGGTGCCCGCTTCTCTTGGGGGTTCCCTCAGAGTTCAAGGGATGCTTTGGTCCGTTTCAAAGATGATCTTGCCCTGCTTTAGTGGTTAGTCTTCGGTTTCTTATATGGTTGTCCTTTTGTTTTGATTTGATATGGTTTTTTTCCTTTGTCATATCTTGTTGTTGATGATAAGCATACATAAGCTTTAGTTGAAAGTAGGGCAATGTTTTTTTGTGCGTGAGGAATCTTATGTGAAGTACTTGAGTTGTTGTCGGGATCTTATCAACACATTGGGTCTGAGATTAAAGCAACTGGGAGCCACGGCCTTGAATTTGATCCGTTAGATTCTGCCAAAATCCAAAATTTTATTGTTGTTTCCCGTTTTGGGGTCTGATTCCTGTCGCAGTAGTAAGCCTTCCTTTTTAGCTATTTTTGGTCCAACCAACAGTTCGATATACAGTTTTTTTTTTTAAACAAACTGAAATTAAGGACTATGCAGATGCCAAAAGTGTTGTGATATTCTTACCGGGAAAAATATTTTTTTGTTTCTTTTCCGTGAGCGAAACTATAATCTAGTATAATACCTAAGCCATGATTGCATAATAATGGGGGATTCCTGTGAGAGCGAGAGAGAAAGAAGATAATGATCAATATTCAGATTTTTCGAAAATAAAAAAAATGCAGAGTTCTGTCTCATGCACTGGTTGTCCAGTTGGTAGTTCTGATGCAATAAAGTTCATCTATTTTAACAAAAATATACCTTTTCTAGACTTTCCTCCTTTAGGCACTAAAGGTTAAGTAGCATAATTGCATGATGAAATGATGGATTCTTATCCCTGTTGTAGACGTTCCATATTGAATCGTTAGTGTTGACAACCGGGAGTCGCCCAAAAACCGGGGAGACAATACGCGAGGCCCAAGTGAGTTCCATACGCGTGACCAGGACACCACTCTGTAACCCAAAACCTCAAGGTATTGGGTACATGGGTCCACTTCACTTGTATGTTACTCACTTGGCCTCTTTCTCTCCCATGTGGGATACACCTCTCACACTTATATTCTAACAATTAGTTTCCAACAATCTTTCTGCTATCTATAGGCCACAATTTTACTTTTGTGATTTTGGAAGTAACAAAGATTGTAGCAAAGGAAGAGGGTCCAAATTTTGCTGTTTGTGCACCTTTTTGTAAATACACTAATAAAGGAAGAATGGAGACGTTGTCATCTTGGTTAAATTTATTCATAATGGTAGCTACTTTGTGCAAAGTTCCTTAGATTGGTTTTCTTCATATGCTATAGGCCATATTACTGTAGTCTTAACGGTAATCTAGTGATTTGCACATCATTTGGCGGTAAACATTGCATTAACTAGTTCTGTTGAGCTACTTTGATGTCATGATTTGGCATTGAGGTATTTTGGTTACGTTAACTTTAATTGTGGTTCAAGTAATTTGCAAAATGGCAGATGTGTATGACTGAAGGAATTCGTGAATCTCTCAAGTGTTATTAGTAACAGAGTATTGTTCTCCAGCTTCCTGACTATGATGCTTGGTCCATATATAACTCAGTTGTTTGTAGTCCATCCGTGATATGTGGTTTTATCTTTCCATTTATGTTTGTATGGTTTGGCTAGTTCTTCTACTTCACTCAATGTCTTGGCTAGAGGGAAGTGTAAGAATTGTATTGGCTGACATTATTCATGTCCTGTAGCTCAATTTTCATCCATGAAAGGCCTTAGTATATATTGCTTGAAAAATTGACATATATATACATCACAGTAACCTCTGTTCCTTATTTCATACAGATTAGAAGAAAACATAGAGATTAAAGCTGGAGGACATGGTCTAGCTTGCTTCTTCAAAGGGAACTTTGTTGGTGAAGATTTTTGTTTGGTAATATTTTAGTTCTATGTATGTTGCGAATTCATATGACCACAGTGTTGTTTTTCCTCTGGGTGTGCTTGGATAAATAAACATGGTGAAAGAGTATGGTTTTTGCAAAACGAAAAATTGGGATACGTTTCATCAATTTCTGAGATCATAGGTTAATTAATTCTCTACCATTTGAAAGAATATATGGATGGCTACTATCTACTTTAAGAATTCGGAACAGATCGAATTTGCGGACGCATGAATGTTAAAATCATATATAGTAGGTTAGGTCTTGTACCTCTTCTCCGATCCTAAAAGTATTTCTTGATTTTTCAAAAAAAAATTATTTGGCATACAAATCTTTACTTTATATCATTGCAACTATACAAAACAGCTTTTATTTCTTGTAATGACAAATTAACGGGCCGGTTTTAAAATTTTTTTGGTTATTTTCAAGCAAGAAAAACATTGAAACTTACATAACTTTAGAAATCTGGCTCTGAAGGTTGTGCCAACTTTTTAATACTTGCCACGTTTTTATTAATACCACTTGTTGTGTAATGGCATGTGTTTATCCAAATGATCATGACTTGGATCCTTGTCTTGCCTGTCTGTCATGTTTTTCCTTTTTCAAATTCTACTGAAGTACCTCTCTGTTTCTGGACGACGAGAACAATTTGCCCGTTTCAAGGCCCAGGCTCCTATTGCTTCAAACGTTTGCATATATTCACAATTAGGCCTAATATGTGTAGAAAACAAATAACTGAACTATTTTGGATTACTTACGCCACCGGATCTGCTTACATGTTAGTTAAGGTGAATCTGAATCTACAAAGGGTATGTGTGTCTTGAAGTTGATTTGAATATGTGTTTTATGAGTAACTCTAGGCTGATATAGCAAGCATCATATCATATATGTGTTCCTATGAAATTGCAAAACATACGAGAATTATAAAGTTTATTGTTCCAATTTTGAAACCAATTAGGCAGGATAAAGCTACGACGGAGGCTCAACAGAAAATTTTTTAGCGTCAGAAAACAATTGCATCTATATAATTGAAAAATAGAAACATGCATGAACCCAACAAACGATGGATAAATCTGGGTAGATCTTATTGTGGCATTTCAACTGGAATATGTATCAACAAAAAATGAGTGCTGTTTTCAGTGATATTCGGTTAAGAGCTTGTACATGGTTAATGAGTTCCACATTGAAGCGTTTGCCCTCCACCTTACAGCGAAGGTAGAACTCCACAAGTTCTTCCTCGGTTGGATGGAAGCGAAAACCGGGCATAACCATGTCTTGTTCATGCTCGTCTTCCTCCTCCTGTTGCTGTTGCTGTTGCTTGCTGCTGCTGTTGTTGTTGTTACTAATTATAATATTGTTGACGACGACGTTCTCGTTGCTTTGGCTCATGGTTGCTGTTGCTGCTATTTCCATAAAACACTATATCATTAACCAACCAGTGGTAGTAGTACTGGCCAAGGTCATCAAATCCAACCTTGCCTTTGCCTTCCCTTTATTTATACCCCCGGATAATTTGTACGAACTCTCACTTCTGTCGTATATCCGTGGGGCACTTCACTTGCGGTGGTATATAATTAAGAAACAGAAATGGTGTGTGTCAAAAGTACTACTGTTCTCGTTAAAACTTATTTTATATTAATGAAAATGAGAATAATTAATTAAAAGTTTTAGAAGTCAAGTGAAAGAATAAGAAATGAGAACAATATATATATTGTAAAATAATTGAACGGTTATGATGCTGCCACGTGTCATCCACCCGAATATTCCGTTAATGCAAGTAACGGAATCCATGGGCCCATGGACAGAAGTGGTTAATTGCATTAAATTGGGAGTTCAGGTGGTTATTTGATAAAAAAAAAAAGTTGAGGGGGTGAGTCAAAAATAAACCGAAATTTAGGGAGTCAAAATGTAAATAACCCCATCATTGCTGACTTTTTGCTGGGTAGTAAATTAGTCCTAATTAGTAATTAATTATGAACAGATAAGCGTTTCGCGCGTGGTAAACACTTACGGGTCTTCCACGTAGAGTTGAATTTGTTGTTGATGATTTTGAGATTTTTGTCATCGGCGGGGGTGGTACGAAACGTGGCAGTATGCCATTTATCTCCATCACCTGTTACGGTCTCTGATTCGCTGGTTGCCCGATCGGGGAATTACAGGGAATGTAAAGGAGACGGACAAAAGTGATTCGACACGTATGAGAATGTACAGTAAACTGTAGCTAAAGCTCATAGTCGATTTAGGGGTGAGCAAAACGTCGGTACGGTAGATTGCTTGATATACCGACATATCTCCGACCACCTAAAATTCCGACCGATGCCGTGCCAACTTCTGCACTACATCGATCGATATCATACCGAGCAATACCGATGTCGGTTCGGTGGTAACCAATGCCGACCGAACACCAAAAAAGTTCACGCCCAATTTTGCATCTTCACCAAGAGAATGAAGGGAGAATGAAGGGGAAAATTAGCAAGACGAGGAAAGGGAAGAACTTGGGTTCTTTATACAATCCAATTTTTTAAATTAACTGGTTCAGATCCATCTTTTCCCCCAATACCTATTCCAAGCCTAATCACTTACAAAAAATCACAGAGAATCGCCATTCACATACCAAGAAAAAAACCCAAACACTAAAAAAAATTTAACCCAATAACCTACCACGGCTCATGCTAACCACAATAGCAACGATCCCCAATAAAAAAAAGCAACGATTGGGAGGAGACAGAGGAGAGGCAAAAGAGGACTAAGGGAAGGGACGAAGGGGGCGTGAGGATCGGGGAAGGGGGAAGGAGAAGGTAGATGGGAAAAAAGAAAGAGAGGAGAAAAGAGTGATATAGAAACACTGATTATGGAGGAGAAGAGGGAATGAAAGATGAGGGTGACAAAAATGGCAGAGCTGCGAAGTGGGAGACGGGGAGAGAGATGAGCGAAAGTGAGGGAGAGAAAAGAAGTGATTTTAGGGTTTGTATTTTTTGGATTAGTATTTTAATAGGTGGGTTGGGTCATGGCTAGTGTAATTTGGTTGGGCTTGAGAGGTGTGAATGTTGGGTTGGGTAAGATTAGATGTCTTGGGCTGGTCAGTATCGGCTCATATCGAAAACCGACGGTTCAACCCCGATGCCGACCGACTACTAAACCTTATTATTCGGCACGGTACAAAATGGTAGGGGAGTTCTTGGATTCCCTTACATTTCGAGCCGGTACCGTCGGTAGCGGCTCGGTATGAACGGTACGGTTATTTTGCTCTCCCCTAGTCGAGAGATAGGATACAATACGGAATAGGTTTCAGTTCACACCATGTGTCGTCTGTGCTCAACTCAACATATATACCAACTGAAGTGATCGATCATCACTACAATTATACTATAAACTGTAGCTTAAGAGAGAAAAGAAGTATATAATAATAAGTATGTGGTTAGAAAGAGGGGTTAAGGAATTGGTGGCGTGTGGGGGGGTCGTTGCTCGCCGTCGCTGCCATGTAAGCACGTGACTCGTGAGAGAGGTTGCAGGATCCCAAGAAGAAAAAAAAAAAAGAAAAAGGAGAATTGGTGAAAGGGACTTTTGTTGAGGAACAGTGACAATGGGGGATCCTTATTATTGGAAGATTTTTGGAGGTGGGCCAGGCATCGGTATCGGTTAGGGTTAGGTTAGGAGGGGGTACTACAACAACTAGAAGAGGTGGTGTGAGTTTTGAAATTGGCCTATACGTTAAACCGCGTGACAAGGAAGGAAATGCCCTAGCTTACCCTACCCATTCCTGCTGGTGTACTCTTTGGTCATTTCACCCAAACCCAAATGATTTTTTTAAAATTAAACATTAAAAAGCCCCACCCATGAATGCCGCCTTTCTATCCAGTGTTTCCGCTGTCTTTGAATATCCCCATCCAATTCTACTACTACTTCTTATAGGGATTTTTAAAGAACATTTTTATTCTATAGTTGTTAGTTAAATTAACGGCACTACACTTTAACGGCACTACACTTGGCTACATCAGTTCAACCGCCATTTTTTATGTGGTGGATTCGATTCCTGCGGCGCGGCTAATGTTTAATTCTCTCCCTCCTCCCGATACTAACAATTCAGGATCTTCCATTTCTCTTTATTCCCAACACACCGTTAGTTACTGTTGCTTTTTTCTTTTCCCTTCTTCTAGTAATTAACCCGAGCACATACTTATACTTTTAGTTTAAAATTAACTAATCAACTGGAACAAAGAGCTCTGTTAATTAAGGCTTAAGAAGCAGTTAGCATAACTTATGAAGAAGCATATTGCCATTACTGTTTACCGGTGATACAGGACAAGTTACATGAGTGGGGGAGTAGAACTTGTTTTACTCTGTCTTCTTCCATCCAACACTGCTCCATCCTCTTCTACGCTCTCTCTCTCTCTTTGTTTCGAATAAAAAAATGGCGAAAAGGAATAAAAAAGTTGGCAAAAGATTGTAGAGACATAAAAACCCTTTCACACCACCACCAGCATGTCGTCACGCTTGCATTAGTTCCTCTCGTCCCTCCCTCCTTTCTTTCCCCTCACCGCCTTCCCGTTAAATTTCCATTTCTTCTCCTCCCTCTAAACTCTAAAACCAAAACAAGAAAAAAAGCAAGAAAACAACTCAAACCCCTAAACCCAAACACAACAAACCTCTCCCTTCTTTCCACCCAAAACCGAGAAAAATGTGTGACCGCTTGGATATTTATGTCGCCGTTGGCCAAGGTGGTATACTTCCTGGCATAGAGCTCTGCAAGCGCTTGACTCTGCTCAATTGCAGAACTTCCCTCGTCACCCTCTCCACCTTCTCCGCCTCCGTTCCTGACACCTTCCGTCGAAACACAACGACGGAACTTTTTGAGATACCCGAACCAGAAGTCGGGCTCGGATCCGGCTCCGACCCGTCTCTGTTGATTGAACCCATGAGGCAATCCCTGTCCTCTTACGTGACAACTCGACGCACCGACGAGAGAGGACCCGTTGGTGCCATTTTGGACGTGGGTCTGCTTGGCCCCATGAATTGGTTGATCGATATTTTCTCTCAAAAACACATCCCCGTCACCGGTTTTTTCACCTCCAGCGCGTATTCTACCACCCGGGAGTACGTCGCTGCCGTGGAGCCTGAGAAGAATTCGGGAGGATTGATTGGGTGGCTCCTGGGTTGTGGATTTTTCGGGTCTGGCCCGGGAGTTATCGGGCTCTCCGGGCCCGGTGACACCCCTCCCTGGGTGGGTTCCACCAACAAGTTCATGGGGGCTATGATCAACACGTGCGATGATCTGGAGCGTCCGTTTATCGAGGGACTGAGTAAGAAACTCAAGCTACGGGTCTGGAGTGTGGGCCCGCTTCTCCCCCGGGAGTATTTTAGGTTGGCTGTAACCGATGTTCGAGCGAGCAATGAGGGTGAGGCTAGGGTCATCAATTGGTTGGATTCCAAGCCACCTAGATCTGTACTGTTGGTTTCTTTCGAGACTTCCGTGGACCCTACCACAGAGGAATACCCACTGCTGGCTGATGCACTCGGGTCCTCGACCCACCCTTTCATTTGGGTGGTCCGACCCGAATCCCACAGTGGCGGGTACTATCCCAGGGTGAATGATGCCGTGGGGGGTAGAGGTTTGATCACAAGCGAAACGATCCCAAGCTGTAAGATACTAAACCATCGCTCCACCGCTGGATTCCTGTCTCACTGCAGTTGGGAGCCGTTGATGGAGGCTATTGGGCTTGGGAAACCTGTCTTGGCATGGCCCAAAACTGGTGACCAATTCTATAATGCCAAGTTGGTGGTGGAGACTCTTAAGGTGGGGTACTATGTGTGCCATAATTTCTCACAGATGGTCAAAGGTAAAGGCACTGTGAGTGGTATTGGAAAGGGAATAGATAGGCTGATGAGTGACAAGGGCATGAGGAAAAGAGCTGGTGATCTTAGTGCCAAGTTCGATCGCAGTTTCCCTGAGAGTTCCAGGGCTGTTCTGGACCAGTTCACTGAGCACCTCGCTCTGCTTTAAAAGGTAAGAAATTGTTTTCTCTAGTGTGTTCTTGTTTTTTACATCAACATACACGGTGCATGCTTTTTCCTTTTTTGGGGGTTAACTTACGTTGTTGCATTACTGACAAGGTTGTTCGGTTTGGTTCAATGTGGAAATGTAAATTATTGACATATGTGTCCCGAATCTTGTCTGAATTGATGGAGAGATTGTCGGATTTCTAAGTGGGTACTTGTAGTGTAGTCAGGGAATTGGAAGTAACTGGAAGCGGTTGGTCTGAATCTTTGGTAGATTCTGTGAGTTATGTTTCAAACTATGACGTTTGTTTCCGGTTTTGGTGTCCGTTAGCGGTTAGTATCCTTTTTATCCTCGCATGTGCTAATTTTGGCCCAACTAGAAGAGCGGTTGGACTTATAGTTTCTAAAACAACCATATACAGAGATCTAGATGGGAAGATATGCTTTATACTTTTACTCAAAAAAAAAAAAAAGAGGGAGTTAGAGGGTGCCATGGTTGTGGTTCTCTATGTGAGTGATCCATTTCCTCAACAAAAGAGAGGGGCAATGGGAGGTGCCATGGTGGTAGTTCCTCATCTGAGTGAAATAACTTGTTACCCTGTTTCTAAATAGATGATATCATCCTTTTCTGAGCTCAAAAAACGAAAAAGAAAAAGCAACAGACATGAAAATTGGTAGGGTGGGTCTTTTACGCTTCCCTACTTTTAATTGAGGCGCTAAACGTTAAGAAGCATATAGGAATTGGAATTATTTGCACAACAATTTTAAATCCTTGCACCGTATATTCCATTATTAAAGCTTCCTGCCTGTGAGAAAGCTTGATCTTCTTCCTTGGTCCTCCCTGTTTCCATCCATTCCATTGATCTATTTGGTCAGTTGCACTTGCTAGAATCACTCAGATGTAAGCTTCATTTTCATCTTATCTGCTCGATGATGTGTTTTCCATCTTTGCTCCCTATAGTTTTTGGTAAAGACTTGGTATGTTTAATCAAGTATTCAACTGTATACTGCATCAAAGCAAGCTTAGTATACTGCTTCATCAGAACATTTAACGCTAGGGAGAAACTAACTGCAACCACTAGCAGAAGCAAACTGTGAATGATTCTCGAAGTGATTTAAAAGGTATTGCCCTGATGGATAACTACTTATACTATGCAGAACAACCCTTAAAATTCCACATGATCATGATTGCCAAAAACTCATATGTTGAACACTTGTGTTTTTGCAATTCTTTTAAATGATATTAAAAGACTACGCACTCAGTGATGTATCTTTCAAGGTTTTCCATTTTCTGCATGCCTTCATGGTTTTTCTAGAAACTTCAGCTAGCCAGGTGAAGCACTGAGTAAACAGTATTAGCAAACAGTGACGTAGAAAACAACTATTGCATCCATTGCTATTAATAAAAGAGGTAGGTTCATTACACCATTTCCTGAGTCACCCTAAAATCCATGGCTATAAAGATGAACTTAATTAGTACCCTGCATAAGTAATTCAATAAAAACAAGCTGCAGAAAAAGATCCACAGTTACTTTTCCCTTATTCGGTTGTGATTGTGAACCAAGCTGCATTCTGGTTTCCGTCTGGAGTCATTAAGCACAAACTGTGCCTTGCATCATTTATGAAAAATGAAAGAGTTGTTCGCTTACTCTTGGAGTCACTGCTCATTGGAATTTAATAGCTGGCCTTTCTTAGTAGAATTGGTGTGCATTGATTTATTTCAATTGGAAGATTTATACATGGTACATGGAGATATTTGGATGCGGTGTTCTGTGAATGATGTTTGTTTAGCTAAGATTGTGGAACAGAGTTGAGGGGAGTTGACTGGCAAAAACCGTCTTCTCAATTTGTAGTCTACTTATCTGTGGTTATCTTTCGGTTTATGGTTGGGTACTTTAATTCTTCTGCTTCGGTACAGTAAGGTAGAAGTGTTAAGAATTGTAGTTGTACTATTCTTGATCCATAATATCTAAGTCATCCTCTCCCTTGGCCTTTCTATTTTCTTTCCATTTCATATTCATTTAGAACGCCTCAGACATAAGCTTCGTGTTGATTGTTCTTCCACCAATTCGTTCTCCACCTTTTAGTCCCTGTCTATCTTGTAAAGACTTGGGATATTTTTAAATTTACGCCCAAAAATTCCATCAAACAAGTGTTAAGGCAATGCTTCGCCAAAATGAATTGCAAAATCATCGGGTGAGCCGATCAGTAGCAGAAGGAGAAACAGTAAACAACTGTATTGCATCTAAATAGATTGGGGAACACTTGCTGCAAATTGCAGTGGTTTCTTCAGTTGCAGTCAAGAAGAGAGGTATAGGGTAGGGGGAAAAGAATGCCTTTCTCTCGTTGTGCAACATTCTTGGGAAATAAAAGAGAGTGTGCAGATATTTGAAGTCTCTAATTAGGAATCCTTCCAAAGGAGTATTTCTGTATTTGCTATATATCTAAATTAGAAAGTTTAGCCCATTTATTGGGGGAGAAATGAATTTCTGATCCTCCAAGATGTGGAAAAGAACCGAGTAGTGTTGACTGGGAGCCACTTTCTTTCTTGACTCTTAATATAGATGCCTTTTTTTTTTTTTTTTTTTTTTTTCTTTCTGCTTATGGTTGGATGTTTTAGTTCTTTAAGTTCCAGTTAGTGTTCTTCTACTAAGACAGAAGTGTTGATCATTGTAGCTTTGTAAGCTGAAAAAAACAAGGGCTGCAAACATATCTTTGCACATATTTCATTTCTTGATGACATAGTTAGTGTATGCCATCTTGCCTGGCATTTATATGTATAGTAACAATTGCTGTTCCTTTGATTCCATACAGATCTGAAGTAACTGTACAGATTGAAACCGGAGGACATGGCTAGCTTCTTCCTTGGAAGTTTGTTTGGCGAAACTATCTTTCTTGGTGATATTTAAGAATGTTGTAAAACTTATATGTATACATGATTGTATGTATGTTCTGTGTGTGATCAAACATGGTGAAAACTGAAGAGTACGCTTTTTGCATACCCAGCCATAAAAGAGGAAAAAAAAGAAATTTTTTTGCTTTTAATTTCTGGATTAAGCATCAGTATTTGTATCCATCAACTTCTAGATGATAGGAAGCAATTCTTTACCCATGTGCTAGTTTTTTTCTAAAAATTGTTGTCTACTCCCTGGGTTTATAAACAAGAAGACTTCCAGTCATTTAGATATGGATGTGGGATCAGGTCATCATCTCATCGTAATGGCACATCAAGCTTGGGAATAATAGATATTATTAAAAGACTTCCCTATTAGAAGGGCGATTAAGAATCATTTGCCACATTTGTTTGCACAATACCTTACAAAACTAAATATTTATATAGGTCTACCCGTGGTAAATTTGCATAGTCAGTGCATAGTCCATTATTTCCTTTGTGTGGTGCCAATTAGTTAGGCTCTCACAGATGTCTCAATTGCAATCTTTCCTGTGTACTCTATGGTTTCTCGACTTTTATTTGCTTCCCAGAGGTCAGGCAATGCTTCCTTCATATTGTGGATGCTCTCTAGTGCATAATCAGCACCGTTTGTCCTGCTAAATTTGCCCACCTAAACACCACGAATTTCATATTCTTGATCAGGACAAATCCTTTTCGTTAGGTCAGGAAAAGAATCAAAACCTGAAATTCATTTGTAACCATTTATTTTACCAGAACAGTGTGGAGGCCCATTCGCTTCCCAGTTTCAATATTGCGAAGACTGTCATCAAAAAATACCTACAAAGCGTAGATTAGAAGTGTCATAAATCAGATTAGTTACTACTAAGTGTACTGTGCAATAACAAGAAAGAAAGAAGTTTCTTCAACTTAATTTTCTGTATATCATCTTAACAAAGGACTTTTAGGTCTTGACATCTACTTACTGTTCTTTGTGGATTGACGTTGGCGATCTTGAAGGCCTGCTCGAATGCATCTTCAAATGGTTTACAGATGATTGGAGTTTTTGGAAGTAGTGAATCGTCAATATGTTGAAATGGAAGATCAATGATGTCCGGAATAATCTCATTTTTATGGTCAGAAATGTTCCTTTGGTTACTGGGATTAAGGGTTTCAAAACATATAATTCCTTCAAAGCAGTCCTCCAATCCGAGCTTGCTCAAAACTTTAGCCACATGAGCTCTATCACCATTCGAGAATATCTATATATTTCACAAATTTTAAGACATTAATCCCTAGAGGAAATAAAATTTTGAAGAAAGACTACTTGATCCAATTCAACATATATATATATATGCTTACAACTTTTCGGAGAGGCAAGCTATGCAAGAGATTCCGCAGGACATGGTCAGGCTTTAGCTTATCATAAGGTAATCTGCCGTGAACAAAACTGTGAAACACAAAAGGAGTGAGATCACTGCTTGCGATCATTGATATGCAGAGACCAGAAACATAAGGGGGAAATTTGTTACCTGTGGTAGTCATCATTGTCAAAGTCATATCCGATGGCCTTAAAGTAAAGGGACATTAAAATTGCGGAACCTATTAGAATCTCAAAATTTTTTCTTTTGGGATTGAAATCATGATTCATTTTATGTTACAGGAAAATAACAGAATACCTTAAGACCTGCCATGGAGGTACCATATTTCTGATACAGCACTTGATTCATCTGGAGGACTTTACTTTCTTCTATACCAAGCTTCTGAACCATGTACTCTGGACAAAGGCAAAAGCAGTTAAGCAGTTAAGGAAATTATGTACAGTACAGGAAGAATTGAAGAGTACTCATGTCTGCATCTTTTATACATACCTTGAATGTTTTTGGTGACATGGCTCGACAAACCAGAACTTAAAGGGTAAAGGGTATCGTCCACATCTAAGAAACATAGAGTACATGAGCATGTTTTGAAACATTAAACTTTTCTTCGATTCTCAACAGGCAATTGAGGAGGCTTACCAAAAAGGAGGCAGTCATATTTTGCTGTCAACACTTGCTGATACTGATCTTCAAATGCCATATTTGCTTAAAAACCGTTGCACAAATCAGGAAAAAAAGGATGTTCTGGAGCTCAATACTTTGTAAGTAAATCCGTGATATCCATTGAAATTTCAACAGACATGTATAACCTTGTCTGAAATGAAAAATATGAGCGAGGATGCAATCACACAATTAAGAACCAAAGGAACATCAGTTGCATTGCAAGAAAAATACCTGAGAGAGTGGGAAAGCAAGTAGATGAGCTAATTGAATGATGGAAAGGACCTTCAAACAAAGAGAAAGGCGCAGCAGAATGGGTTATTTGAGTCACAGTTCTTTGGAATTTAAAGGCTCGAGAAAAGACACGCATTCTTCCTGGTCCAATCCTCCAGAAGGCAGAGAATACGACCGAACAATAAATTATATGGAGATGATTATAGCTACTTCATTTTGACCTTAATGCCAAAATTGAAAACACATGAAACCTTAATCCATCCTCAAAATAATATGTACGAGCAGTGGACACGTTCTCCAGAATACTTTTAAAAAGCGACCCTCTCGTATTCAAAAACATATGATCATTTCACTTCACACCTATTCTAAGCAGGAGGTACAAGCATCACTGATTTTATAAAAGTTGATTGTTGATCGTCTAGTCTTACTTTCACAATGTCTTAATTTCAAGAGTCTTTTTTTATATATTGATCAATGACCATTTAAACTTCTCTCAAAAGTCTTTTTTAATATGTTGATAAGCAACACAACTACTGATGTAGATGAGCATGGTTAAAATAGCTATTATGATGTGATCATTGATCCCTTTAAAAGTCTTTCAAAAGGGCCTTCTTTATATGTTGAGAGTACATTATGTTGCTATTAAAATTCCCTAATTAGAAGATTGAAAAAAAAGCTTTAGAAACAAATTAGTTTTCAAATATCAAAGTTAAAAAAAAAAAACAAAATGAGTCCTAATTGTGGAGATATGGCCTTTGGAATTTTTCGTTAGTTTTCCTAAAGGTTAGTAAAGATTCAAAACAGATGCCATCCTTTAAATCATGTTGGAATATGAAAGTTGGGGGAAAAAATCGACCCAATATATTGTGGAGATATGTTGTTTTGAACTTTTCAATAATTTAGTACACCAATCATTGCACATATAAAAATCAAGTTTTAAGGAATTTTCACCAAGGGTTATACGCATTATCAACTTTTAATTTTACTTATTTAAATTAAAATTTCATTTTCTCTAATATTTATACTATCAGCATGTATAAAAATATTAAAGCCTCTGACTGGTAGGTTGCTGCAACATCGCTGAAAATTAAGGACGACGAATGTAATGGCACATTGGACTATAGTTTCAATAACATTTGGTTAGTAATAGTATCCCTATTTTTATTGGAAATTAGAATTTTCAAATTACCAAAGAGAAAAAAAATACCCACGCCGGGGCGTACAGCTAGTTACAAATGAACTTAATTACAGGCTCTCCTTCAATGTTACAGACTGTCAAGCGGGGACGACTGGAATAGCCGTAGGCTCATCGTCCCCATTATTATCACTCACTGGGGATGGGGTTGGGGTGTCCACCCTGTTGTTCTCTTCCTCCTTAAACCCTTCCTTGAATCTATCATAGTTGGTGAGTTCACTAGACTTAAATGGTCGCTCCCCCAAAACTTGAACCAAGTCGTCTTGGTGAAGAACTTCCTTCTCAAGCAACATCTCAGCAATCTGAGCAATGCGTTCCTTGTGTTCTTCAACTAGCTCTACTGTGCGCTTGTATGCCTTCCCCACCCACTCTCGCACTTCGCCATCGATAATCGCACCCGTCTCACTGCTGTAGGGCTTGGTCATCTCGAACCCTTCGTCATGCTGTGGGAAAGAGAGGAGACCAACCTTGTCGCTAAAACCATAAACTGCTACTTGGGCATAAGTCATCTTTGTCACCTTCTCCAAGTCGTTTTGGGCTCCTGTTGAAATCTTCCCCAGTAGGACCTGCCACAAACCAGTACAAGTAGGTCATTTACCACATAATCAACTTCTTCTGGGTTGTGTGTCCCATCATATTTATCCATCTTAATCTGATTCATAGAAGTTGCCAAAGTGTATATAAAAATGATACAAAATCGTTAACAAACTACAATCACTCTTTTGATCCAAAAAAAAAAAAAAAACTACAATCATCCTGATTCAATATACAGAATATGTTCATGGTTACTTCAACCAAAACTGTCAGAAAATATTCAAAACCACATTGCACTTACCTGTTCGGCTGCTCGACCACCGAGGGTCATGCATGTCATATCAAAGAGTTGCTCCTTTGTCAGGAGTAGATTCTCATTAGGAACATACTGAGCAAACCCAAGGGCAGCTGTACCACGTGGAACAATCGTAACCTTTAAAAGGGGTTCTGCATGTTCCAAAAACCAGCCGGTAACAGCATGACCAGCTTCATGGTAAGCAACAGTTTTGCGCTCCAGCTTGCTTATAACCTGGTTTGACAAAATAAAAAGTAGAATTCACTAAGCTGGTCCTCCATCCGAAAGAAACAATAAGAAGTAACAAGAAGGATAGAAACATAATATTATTGTGAGCAAAGATCCCTGCCAATATAGTTTTAACTACCAGATTGGAACTGAAAGTTCAACTTAGATAATCATAATCTGTCAAGTCAATGCTTTCATCCATAAATAAAAGGCATTAGAGAACTGAAAAAAAGAAACAGGTATCTAGATCAATTACCTTGTTCTTTTTCTCCAACCCGCCAATGACTCTATCTATAGCAGCCTCAAAATGTTCCATCGTGACCAGTGCTCCTTCACGCCTAGCAGCAATTAGAGCTGCTTCATTACAAACATTTGCAATGTCTGCCCCCGCGAATCCAGGAGTGAGGGCTGCCAGCCTCTGGGAGTAATACGATGGTTCATGATCAAGTTTGATCTTTTTCAGATAGATCTGAAATATTTGATCACGGCCTTTAATATCGGGCTTGTCAATGGAAATTTGGCGATCAAATCGCCCAGGCCTCAACAGTGCTTTGTCCAAAATGTCAGGCCTGTTGGTACCAGCAAGTACAACAACTCCAGAGGTAGTTCCAAAACCATCCATTTCCACTAGCAATTGATTGAGGGTGCTTTCCCGCTCATCATTGCCGCCTGAGAATCCTCCACGCCCTCTTGCTCTACCAATTGCATCAATTTCATCAATAAATATGATACTCGGGGCGCACTGCCTCGCTTCTTGGAACAAATTTCTCACTCTGGATGGTCCAACACCAACAAACATCTCCATGAAATCTGAACCTGAAATGGACAGGAAAGGGACACCAGATTCCCCTGCAGTTGCCTTTGCCAAAAGGGTCTTTCCAGTTCCTGGAGGGCCTACCAACAGAGCACCTTTAGGAATTTTTGCTCCTAGCTCCTCATACTTCTTAGGGTTTTTAAGGAAGTGCACAAACTCCATGATTTCTTGCTTTGCTTCATCACATCCAGCAACATCTTTGAAAAAGATCTGGAGTACAACAAAGAGAGAAATGATAAAAAAGATTGATTATCGACAAGAAGTGACTTAAACAATTGGCTGTATAAAAAACAATTTCATGAGAAAGGAGAGGAATGTAAACCTTATTCTTAGCATTTTTGTCCACTTTAGTTATATGCGCCTTCCCTATATTGAAGATCCCACGAGCTCCTTTTCCGCCACCACCGCCAACACCCAAACCCCCTTGCATCCTTCGCCCCATGTATATAAGGGTTGCCAAAAGCAAAAGCGTTGGTGCAAATCTCATCAGTTCTTGGTACCAAACCATCTCAGACGTGTACGTAACAGGAACATAATCATGAGGATCTATCCCCAATGCTTCTTGGGCTTCCTCCAACTTCTCCTCAAAAGATTCCACACTTCCAATATTGAAGTAGTACTTATACTGGCCACCATGCCCTCTAGCAGGTGTAGCACTACTTGGACCTTGCACAGCATCATTGCCTACTTGATTATTGGCTGAGTTCCTCACATACACTTTTGCTACGGATTTATTAGAAACAACTATATGGTCTACAAGACCAGGTTCCAGAATCTTGTTTTTGAATTCTTGGAAGCTAATCTGTTAAGCACGTAATCCAAAAGAATGTAAGTTCAACTGGTCAAATATAAACGAAAATGTGTTTTTCTATGTAAAAGCAAAAAAAAAAAAAAAATAAATTTCTTACAGATAACAGTACATCAAAAAATTTCCTGTGAAAAGAAAATGACTGTTCCTCTAAGTTAATAGTGTTTAAACTCGCACAGTATCTGATATCAAATCTTTGTTTCAAATTCGGAATAAGCTTTGCAAAAAAAAACGACTGTTCCTCTAAGTTAATAGTGTTTAAACTCGCACAGTATCTGATATCAAATCCCTGTTTCAAATTCGGAATAAGCTTTGCAAGGGATTTTTTGTTGGAAGAAATATCAAAGTCAGAGCATGGAAGAAACTGAGAAAGAATAAAAATCCAATTCATAGAACAAGTATACAGCAGAAGATTATCAGATTACCAATAGAAAATTCCCCACATACAATATGGTCTTAATCTACCAAAGTACTAACATGTAATAACAGTCTGTAGAATTAATATTGAACAGTTTAGTTGAACAACAATAATAAAAGCTTGTTCATGAATTATGACTAAAACACAAACTAATAGAGTCAGGTCTCAGATCAAACAAAGCTCCGGCCTCAGACCAAGATGCTGCCCAAGGAAAGTAAGTTAAACTTGACTCCATAAAAAGAACTCTGGTTTATCCAACCCTATGCCTTGCCTGAACGATTGGAGGCAATTCCTATCTTCTTTCTGTAATGTTTTATACCTATATCATTTTTTTCGAGCACCTAAATCCAGTGACAATTAAGCAAACATATTTCAGAACAGGAACATGCTAGTTAACAACTAACACCCAGAGTACAAGCATGTTTTGTGTCAGAGAAGCTTTAAGAGCTATTCCTAGCTTCCGAGATGGGAATTTATATAAAAAAAGAAAGTGAGGCTACCAAACAGAAAAGAGAGAAGGTAATTTTCATGGTCAACATTGGTCCAAGATGTGATTGACATTCTTTTTCTACTCTTAGAAATCAACCAGAATTGAAGGACCTGTTAGTTTGATAACAATTACTATAACAAATCACAGTCAAGCCAAATGCAAGGCCTTTAAATAAAAATATTGATGTAAAGTTTATGCTTACCTGTTGTTGATCATGAGAATTGGATGATAAGGACGCAAACAGCAGCGCAACACCTAACAAAGGAGTGAGTAAATTGAACTGCTTCATGAACGTTTTCTGAAAGTTGGATTCCTCATCTGTGTTTGACTCCTCTGAAATCAGTAGAAAAAGGAACTGAGCCGTCAGAAACCATACAAGTTCTACATGGGCTTATTAGTAACTTATACATTACCAAACCAAAATTTTTCTAGAAAGCTGGATGGCTTTCTATAACAATAAAAGGTGCAACACATCTTGATGTAACCATAAAGAAGAAAGGGATTACATTTCGGCCCTTGATTCGCAACCCTTCAAATTATTATTGGCTTGCACTACTAGAACAAAACAAAACCTACTATTTAGAATCCAACCATAAGCTCAAATTGAGAAAACCACGAGGAATGAAGCAAATGACAAAACAGCATACAAGAACAGCAAAGCTGGAAACTTTGGAGAGGCAATTCATTCACCTTTGGATTCGGATTTCTGCTGCTGCTGCTCGTTGTTCTCTTTTGGAATCTCTTTCTTCTCCTTTGGATAGAAGTTTTCATAATCTGTGAATCGCAAAAGACCAAATTACCAAACCACACCTCTTTTATCCACACTTACATATATATATATATATATATATATATTCAATCAGTGAACAAAAACCGACAACATTTCACAAAAGAAGGCTCTTACTTTTCTTCTTAGGAGCTTCCTCGGAGAAAAAGCGCCTCATTCCGGGGCTAGCGAGGGGAGACCAGTAAGATTTGTTGTGGGGTCCGATCGAAATCGAAGCCAAGTAAGCCCTGAAAAACCCTAACCCTCCGCCGCCGATTCCGTCCAGATACATGCCCGTCCCTCCGGGCACCCCCGTGCCCGACAATCGCCCAACTCCCGCAGCGGCGCGCAATACATTCTGGTCACGGCCATAAACCAAAAAAAAAAAAACAAACAAACAGCCAAAATCACTCGCTTGCAAAACCCGAAAAAAAACCCAATAAACAAAAACCCAAATTGGAAGGAAAAAAAGAGGGAGGGAGAAAATGGGGACTTACTCTGGCGCGAGAAGAGGAGGATGGGTTTATGGAGCGACTTAGCTTAGAGAAGATCATAGCTTTGTGGGGTTAGTGTGGGGTGTTGCTGGGGGTAGTTTTGGATTTGGTTAATTAACGAGAGAGAGGTTTTGGGGGGCAAAAAGAAAAAAAAAAAAAGAAAATGAAAGAGGGAGGAGATGGGGGAGGAGGAGGAGGAGGTGATGTCAGCGAAGACGTTAGTTGTTTTTCCTTACAGACTTAGACTTGGAAAACAAGACACGATCCATAAGAGAGAGATAGAGAGATATTAGATAGATTAGATAGATAGATATGTTCTTCCTTCAGTTGAGTTTCGTTGTCGTCGTCGTCCTTGCTGTTTAATTTTGGTTCTTAATTTTTATTTCTTTTGCAAAGTGTGTGTGTGTGTGTGGATGCTTCTTTAGCCGCGTTTTCTATGTACCCACCCGACCCGAGTGTCTTGTTATTACTTCTTCTACTAAGGTTGGCGAATTATAATACTACAGTTTTCTTTTTGCTTGAAGATAATATCTGGGAAACTGAGAGATTATAACAACAAATCTCTTTTGGTAAATAAATATCTAATCTAACACACACACAGTGCTACTGATCCAATCATGTTCATCTATATCCTTTACTTACTGGCCCATAAGAGATGATGGGCTAAACTACTTACCACTACTACATATGTCGATTTTGTTGACCACCCAATCCTATCCAATCCAATCCTTGATATGTCCAAATAACCCAAAAAATTTTGGCAATCAGTGGACAAGAGACCAGGAATAACTGATCATTAGATCCAATCCAACCGTGTTGGGTTAAAGTTTGTGCCTTGTTCTGTCTTGCTCTTGCACTTGTTTTGTTACTGACTCTAAAAATTTTGAGGAACGGGGCCCTGAATGGTTGGTTTTTCTGGGGAAGAACGTTTGCTTTGACAGACCCACTTAGGCCTTATAGCCTAGTGGCTAGTACTAGTAGTAATAATTCCGTATCCAGTGTTCATCCGCAAAGGCCACAGCAACCAGAACCCAGCCCAGCTCTCTCGAAAAGGCAACAACACAACACAACACTCCTTTTCCCCTTTTTGTCTCCTCTTCCTCCTCCTCCTCGCTCGTATTTTCTTCCTTCTTCTCAAAAGACAGACATAAAGCCATCCATTCCATTGCAGTAGTATAGTAGTAGTAGTTGTTAGGTAGCCAACCTTTGTTGAAAAACAAAGGTTAGGCAACCTAATTGTCTATTTCTTCAACAAAGTACACCATTTCTTCAACAAATTACAGCTAGAAAGTTTTGCACTTTGGTCCCTGCAATTTTGAGTTTCTACAATTTGGTCCCTGGCAAAATGCTATAAATAGGGTGCTCATCTCCTCTTCAAGGCATCCCAACATTCACAACAATTGTGAATAAGAGAGTGCAAGAGAGAGAGTGTGTAGGGAAGGAAAATTGAGAAGAAAAATTTCCTTCATAAAATTAGGGAGTGACAAAATAGTGAGAAAAAAATACCTTAGGGATACAATTGACAAATACTTGGGAAACACCTTGTGGGGCACTATTTTGGGTAGAACTCTAGGTTTGTAATACCCCTAAATTTTAGGGAAGTCTCTCTTGTAAGCCTACTATTTTATAGTGGAAGTTTTTCCGGTGGGATCGGGATTGTGGACGTAGCCCAAAAGTTTTGGGTGAACCACGTTAAATTCGGTGTGCCATTTTTGTTGATTGATCATTATTCCGCAAGATAGTACCATCGGGACCCAACAACTGGTAGCGGAGCTAAAGGTTCACGCTTTGTCAGGTATAGGTTGTGAATTAATACACTGTGCAAGTGAGTCCTGTCTAGGAGGCTGGGTTTTAAGTGAACCTTTGTTCCTCCAGTCTTTTCTGGGGATTTATCTTGGAATGATAATTCTGTCTAAGGAGATTGGCTAGGCCATCTTTCCTGGGAATTATCGAATCAGTTAAATTCACTACCTGTTCGGCATTATTCACGTATACGACACTGTTCACATATACGGTGCTATTTTGCGTATACGGTACTGTTCACATATACGATACTATTCATCGCCGGAAGAATTTTTATCAAAGAAGGCTGTTAAAATTCTTGATCGAAAATGGAGGCGAGGATAAACAAGATGATCACTCTTGATGGCACAAATTACCACTTATGGAGAAACAAGATGAAGGATCTCCTATTCGTGACGAAGATGCATTTACCAGTATTTAGCCTGGTAAAGCCTGAAGATAAGTCAGACGAGGAGTGGGAGTTTGAACACATCCAAGTCTGCGGCTATATACGGCAATTTGTTGAGAATAATGTTTACAACCACATTTCTGGCATTGAGCATGCTAGAACACTGTGGGAGAAGCTCGAAGAATTGTATGCCTCAAAGACAGGGAACAACAAGCTATTTTACTTGACAAAGTTGATGCAAGTAAAATACCAGGAAGGCAAATTGGTTGCAGATCACCTTAATGAGATGCAAGGGATCGTGGACCAGTTGGCTAGTATGGGCATAAAATTCGACGATGAGGTGCTTGCTCTTATGGTCCTGGCGACTCTCCCAGATTCATGGGAAACCTTGAAGGTTTCAATCACAAACTCTGCACCTAATGGTGTCGTGAGTATGGCAACCGTCAAAAGTGGCATTCTGAACGAAGAAATGAGACGAAGAACACAAGGCTCATCTTCTTCACAGTCAGAGGTCTTGGCTACAGTGACGAGGGGGAGAAGTCAAAACAAGGGTCAAAGCAACCGGGACAAGAGCAGGGGTAAATCCAACAAATTTGCCAACGTTGAGTGCCATTACTGCAAGAAGAAGGGCCACATCAAAAGATTTTGCCGAGAGTTCAAGAAGGATCAGAAGAAGAACAAAGGCAAGGATGTGAGGAAAGAAGAGAGCAGTGATGATGAAGCGAATTCTCTTGGAGAGTTCAATGTTATCTGTGATGATGACATCATTAACCTCACTATCCAGGAGACAAGCTGGGTAGTTGATAGTGGTGCTACTATTCATGCAACACCACGGAGAGAACTCTTCTCATCTTACACACCTGGTAATTTTGGGTCTGTAAGAATGGGAAACGATAAATCCTCGATGGTTGTCGGCAAAGGAGATGTTTGCCTAGAGACCATGAACGGGATGAAGCTGCTTCTGAGAGATGTCAGGCATGTTCCAGATATGCGCCTGAATCTAATCTCTGTTGATAAGCTCGACGAGGAAGGTTTTTGTAATACCTTCTACAATGGTAAATGGAAGCTCACCAAAGGCTCGTTGGTAGTGGCACGAGGAACAAAAGTGTCAAGGTTGTATGTGACTCAGGCGAGAATTCCTCAACAATTGACAAATGTTGCGGAAAATGAAGACAAGGTCCAGTTATGGCATAGACGCCTTGGGCACATGGGCGAGAAGTCAATGGTGAAGCTTGCTAAGAAGAATGTTCTGTCAGGATTGAATCAAATCCAGCTGAAGAAGTGCAGTCACTGTCTAGCTGGTAAGCAAAATAGAGTTTCTTTCAAGAGCTTTCCTCCTTCTAGAAAGAAAGATGTGCTAGAACTGGTACACTCAGATCTGTGCGGGCCTTTCAACAATTCCCTTGGTGGTGCCCGATATTTCGTGACATTCATTGATGATCATTCACGAAAGACTTGGGTTTACACATTGAAGTCAAAAGATCAAGTGTTATCAGTCTTCAAGCAGTTCCTAACTATGGTAGAAAGAGAGACAGGAAAGAAGCTGAAGTGCATCCGGACAGATAATGGTGGTGAGTACATAGGCCCATTTGATGCTTACTGCAAAGAGCATGGTATTCGGCATCAGTTTACTCCACCCAAAACTCCACAGTTGAATGGCTTAGCTGAGAGGATGAACAGAACTTTGATTGAGAGAACCAGATGCTTACTCTCTCACTCGAAGTTACCACAGGTCTTCTGGGGTGAAGCACTACTTACAGCGGCTTATGTGCTGAACCATTCACCCTGTGTTCCTCTTCAGTATGAGGCTCCAGAGAAGGTGTGGTCAGGAAGGGATATTTCCTATGATCACCTACGAGTATTTGGGTGTAAAGTTCATGTTCACATCCCCAAGGATGAGAGAAGCAAACTGGATGCTAAGACGAGGCAGTGTGTATTCATCGGTTATGGCCAAGACATGCTTGGCTATAGGTTTTATGATCCAGTGGAGAAAAAGCTTATCAGGAGTCGAGATGTTGTCTTTATGGAGGATCAAACCATAGAAGACATTGACAAAGTTGAGAAGCCCAGTGATGATCTAGAAGAGTTTCAGCTACCTCCAACAGAGACGCCGAGACAAGTTGGAGATGATGTTCAGGATATTCATCCTGAAATTCCAGATGATCCTGTTGAAGATGAGCCAGCAGATGCTATTGAGGATGATGGCAATGATGATGCAGCTGATGATGATGCAGCTAGTGATGACCATCCTCAGCCGTCAAGTAGCTCTCCTTATCGTACAAGGTCTGGTAGAGTTGTGCAACGCTCTACCAGATATTCTCCAAGTGATTATTTGTTGCTCACTGATGGGGGAGAACCAGAAAGCTATGATGAAGCTATTAGTGATGAGTATAAGGAGAAGTGGGTTCAAGCCATGCGAGAAGAGATGAAGTCCTTGCATGAGAATAAAACGTTTGAGCTGGTGAAGCTGCCTAAAGGCAAGAGAGCTTTGAAGAACAAGTGGGTGTTCAGGATCAAGCACGAGGAGCACAGCCCACTTCCCAGATTCAAAGCAAGATTGGTTGTCAAAGGTTTCAGTCAAAGGAAAGGGATAGACTTTGATGAAATTTTCTCACCAGTGGTGAAGATGACCTCAATCCGCACGGTGCTGGGATTAGCTGCAAGTCTCAATCTAGAGGTTGAACAG
The DNA here is from genome assembly GCA_028386065.3 of Turnera subulata. NCBI lineage: Eukaryota > Viridiplantae > Streptophyta > Magnoliopsida > Malpighiales > Passifloraceae > Turnera > Turnera subulata. Next base: position 30,630 of record JAKUCV010000256.1, on the reverse strand, counting down.
ATGGATGTCAAGACAACCTTCCTACATGGTGATTTGGAAGAAGAGATATACATGGAGCAGCCAGAGGGTTTCCAACGAAAAGGAAAAGAGGATTATGTTTGCAGATTGAGGAAGAGCCTCTACGGCTTAAAACAAGCCCCGAGACAGTGGTATAAGAAGTTTAAGTCTGTGATGGAGCAACAGGGATACAAGAAGACTACTTCAGACCACTATGTATTCGTTCAAAAATTTTCTGACGATGATTTCATCATCCTATTGCTCTATGTGGATGATATGCTGATTGTTGGCCATAATGTCTCCAGAATCAACAGCTTGAAAGCACAGCTAAGCAAGTTTTTCGCCATGAAAGACTTGGGGCCAGCAAAACAAATTCTCGGAATGAGAATTATTCGAGATCGACAAGCCAAGAAGATATGGTTGTCTCAAGAGAAGTACATTGAGAAAGTGCTTCAGAGGTTCAACATGGATAAGGCTAAAGCAGTTAGTTGTCCTCTTGCTAACTACTTTAGATTGAGTCCTGAGCAGAGTCCATCTACGGATGAGGAGAAGAAAGAGATGGAGCGGATTCCATATGCCTTAGCAGTGGGAAGCTTGATGTATGCCATGGTATGTACACGACCAGATATTGCTCACGCAGTCGGAGTGGTGAGTCGATACCTTTCTAATCCTGGAAAAGAGCATTGGAATGCTGTTAAGTGGATTCTCAGGTATCTTCGAGGAACCTCCAGAATGTGTTTATGTTATGGAGAAGACAAACCGGTGCTGGTTGGATATACCTTGGGAAGCTTGATGTATGCCATGGTATGTACACGACCAGATATTGCTCACGCAGTCGGAGTGGTGAGTCGATACCTTTCTAATCCTGGAAAAGAGCATTGGAATGCTGTTAAGTGGATTCTCAGGTATCTTCGAGGAACCTCCAGAATGTGTTTATGTTATGGAGAAGACAAACCGGTGCTGGTTGGATATACCGATGCTGATATGGCTGGTGATGTTAGTTCCAGAAAATCTACATCAGGATACTTGATTAATTTTTCAGGGGGAGCTGTTTCATGGCAGTCAAGGCTACAAAAGTGTGTTGCATTGTCAACAACAGAAGCTGAGTTTATTGCAGCAACGGAAGCATGCAAGGAGTTGTTATGGATGAAGAAGTTCTTAACTGAGCTTGGATTCTCGCAAGACGGTTATCAATTATTTTGTGATAGTCAGAGTGCTATTCATCTTGCGAAGAATGCCTCCTTTCATTCCAGATCAAAACATATTGATGTGAGATACAATTGGATCAGGGATGTGCTGGAGAAGAAGATGTTACAACTCGAAAAGATCCATACAGACGAGAATGGATCTGATATGCTGACGAAGACACTTCCAAGAGGGAAGTTTGAATTTTGCCGAGAAGCTGCCGGGATGGTGGATCCTCCCGACGTGTAGTTGGAAAAAGGGGGAGTATTGTTAGGTAGCCAACCTTTATTGAAAACCAAAGGTTAGGCAACCTAATTGTCTATTTTTTCAACAAAGTATACCATTTATTCAACAAATTACAGCTGGAAAGTTTTGCACTTTGGTCCCTATAATTTTGAGTTTCTACAATTTGGTCCCTGGCAAAATGCTATAAATAGGGTGCTCATATCCTCTTCAAGGCATCCCAACATTCACAACAATTGTGAGTAAGAGAGTGCAAGAGAGAGAGTGTGTAGGGAAGGAAAATTGAGAAGAAAAATTTCCTTCATAAAATTAGGGAGTGACAAAATAGTGAGAAAAAAATACCTTAGGGATACAATTGACAAATACTCGGGAAACACCTTGTGGGGCACTATTTTGGGTAGAACTCTAGGTTTGTAATACCCCTAAAATTTAGGGAAGTCTCTCTTGTAAGCCTACTATTTTATAGTGGAAGTTTTTCCGGTGGGATCGGGATTGTGGACATAGCCCAAAAGTTTTGGGTGAACCACGTTAAATTCAGTGTGCTATTTTTGTTGATTGATCATTATTCCGCAAGATAGTACCATCGGGACCCAACAGTAGTCTTATTTTTGTTTCTTTCTGTCACGTACCAATTAAGAATGCCAACAAACAAACTCAACCTTTGACTCTTCAAAAATCCCCAAGCTTTCACTTCCCTCATCCATCAAAACCTTAAACCCACCAAAAACCTTACTCAATCACACCATATATCAAAGCTGCAGATCATTACCAAAAAGCCCTTTTGTACCCTCGAACCACTCAACTCAAGAAAGTTACCACACAATACTAGTCAACACTCTTCCTAGAATCCTCCTCCACTGCTGTTCTGGCCCTGCAGGTTTGTGCCCGTCTCGCTTGCCGCCCCTTTTTATATATCTTCCCCATTGTTTTCTCCATCGATCGACTTAATTTCAGTGTTTCCTAGACTGACACCACTAGTCCCTCCTTCACATTTCAATGGCTACATTGGAAGGATAGCCTCGTGATCTGTTCTGTTTCGTGTACCTTCACTTCCTCCTTTTCTTAGAATGTAAGTCAGTACGTGTAGGGAGGACGTTAAATTATATAGCACACCTTGGCCTAAGTGGGATGTCAATTGCCCCAAATGGCAGCTCATTCCATTCTGTGTGTGAAGGTGTCACGGTTAATTTGTGGTGGCAGTGTGCTCTACATAGATTTATACCTCTGTTTATATTAGCTAGGGAGGCTCCAGGCATGTGATTGTCATCCTAATATGTGTTACTGACTCCCCTTCTAATAAATGCCTAATAAGAGATGATTTTCGTCATCATTCGCGCTGCTGATATATATATTAGCTATTATTGAAACTTTTCTCTGTGATCGTTTCTAATTTACTACTGGATTTAAACTCTGCCATTGAATCTCTTGCAGAAAAGTGGCAGCGGTTTAAATGTAATCTCTTTTACTCATTTCATACTCACAGTTTACTACACACCCTGCTTCCAACTTAATCTTATGTTTGTCCCACAACATACCTTCTGATGTTTTTAAAAACTATCTTACATACGAGTTTTATAGCATCAAGGAAATAGTTGAACGTATTTTGCTTTTTGTATGTAAAGCCTCTGTTATTCCTTTGTAGTCTTTTATCCTTTGGTTGCTGATATAATCCTGAATATTCATTACGGGAAGAGAAAAAGCGCCATTTTGGTTGACAATGGTTGTTCTAAAGCCTCCACCTGATATGATCCCCCTATTCAGATCAGATCACATACAAGAATTAAGCTCTAATATGCTGTCATCTGCAAGCGTATCACCTCCTTCACTGCTAATGAATCATTGGTATGGAGGCAATAAAAACATAAATTTGCAAGCCCATAGAAAGATCCGACTTTCATAAGGCCACAACCTTTGCGTGGCCTTCTGAAAACCTGCATAAAAATTGGCCCATGTAGCCCAAAACCGCATATCACATAGGACTCCTCTTTTTTTACTAGACAATGTTATGATGCCATTGCCATGCATAAGATTTAATGTGTTAATGTTGTCAAATTATATATTGAGGTAGCTAGGCGTTATCTTACATGTATTCTGTACAAACAAGAGTCGCAGTGGTTAGCAAGAATTTTATTAAGTTTTCTACTTACTGCCCATTATAATTAAGAGACATCATTTTGTACATGCATTTCTGCTTCTTGATGGTATAGCATCACCTTTTGTTATGGTATCAAACTTCAGTTAGAATTGTATGAGTTGTAATCCAGAGTTCCTGGTGTCTATTGTGACCACAAACCTATGACGTCTTCTTGGGCGTTGCCTTGAGATGGCAATTTGACCTTCTTGCAAATTCTGGTCTTCTGTAACATCATTTTTTCTTAGTTGCTGAGCCATCTTTCATCTCAGTGCAACCTCATCATTGTTTTGATGGAAGTACATGATTCGTGAATAAAAAAAGAACTCTTAGAAGACCTTAATTAAACCTTGTGTTGTGTTGGCTGTATGGCTTTGTTAACATTAATCTATATCCACAAAGCTGCAGTATTATTCTTTTGCTAGCTTTTCATTAGGCGGTTATATGCCGTGCACTGGAGTTATGTCTTTGTTGGATGACCTGCATTCCATTTCAAACAATTCATATCAGAATTCAGCTAATATGTTGGTGTTGGTGAGTTATAGCCTAACTTGTGAGCCTCATTCATGAGAAAAAGGAAGGACCCCGAGATTGTGGAAGCCACCTCATATTCACATGCAATCCAACTCATCAAGATATGAAGCATGTCAACTTCTCCCGCTATGCACAACGTATTGATAAGCTTAAGCTATGCAGTAGTTCAATGCAAAATGTATTCTGAAAAATGTCCCCAGTTGAAAAATGCAATGTTACTCTTTTTTTTTTTTTTATGGAAGTCGATAAGTTTTATTGATGAATATAGAAACACAGAAGTGATTTGAGAATCGGATACACCAAATGATGTTCGAGGTAATATTATTATAGTGCTGTATGGAGTATTACAATAGGACTCAAAGTCTCTGTATGATAAGAGTTACACACGATAAGATACAATGCACACAATTGTAAAGACTATCCTAATCTTTACTATAAGAGCTTCAATATTATCACAATACTAACATTATCTCTAACAGCCCCCCGCAAACTCAACCGCCCGCAGAGCAGAGATTGAGTTTGTCTCGAATCCTCACAAACCGAGTGGTAGAGAGTGGCTTGGTTAAAATGTCAGCTAACTGATCCTCACTTGAGATGAACTGAACCTGTAGTTTCCCTGCTGTTACTTGCTCGCGCACGAAGTGGAAGTCAATTTCCACGTGCTTTGTCCTTGCTTTAATCACCGGATTATGACTGAGGAATGTGGCACCTAAATTATCACACCAAAGGACAGGTTTGGGTGCCCGGACTCCAAGTTCGGTGAGCATATTTTGGATCCACATGAGCTCTGCCGTGCCATCCGCCATGGCTTTATATTCTGCTTCGGTTGACGAACGAGCAACTGTTCGTTGCTTCCTTGAGGCCCATGCCACCAGATTTCCCTGATAAAACACAAGAAAGCCTGCCGTGGATTTTCGGTCATCTAGACTTCCAGCCCAGTCGGCATCAGTATAGACTTGAACACCATGATCTTGTGTGCGAGAAATAGCCAAGCCAAGTGTAGATGTATGCTGAAGATACCTTAAAATTCTTTTTACAGCAACCATATGGGTCTGGCATGGAGCATGCATAAATTGGCTAACCTTACTGACTGAGTAGGCAATGTCCGGCCGTGTGATGGCCAGATATTGTAAAGAACCAACAAGCATTCGGTATAAGGTGGGATTAGACAGTAAAGAACCATCCGCCTTCCGAAGTGTAACGGATGTGGATGCAGGTGTTTGGGTGGATTTACAAGTTTCCATCCCTGCCTTACGTAAAAGATCATTGATGTACTTTGTTTGGGTAAGCAAATAGCCAGTTGGTGTGGCTCGCATTTCAATTCCCAGAAAATAGGTTGGCTGACCAAGATCTCGTAATGCAAAAGTTTGGCTCAGCCGATGCAGGAGTCCAGAAACAAAGGTCGAATCAGACCCTGTTACAATTATATCATCCACGTAGATTAAAAAGAAAACTCGAATACCTGCAGCATTGTAAATGAGCAAGGATGGATCAGATTGAGACATCTTGAAGCCTTGTTGAAGAAGAAAATCTGTGAGCCTAGAGTACCAGGCCCAAGGTGCCTGCTTGAGGCCATAGAGTGACTTCTGCAATAAGCAAACGTGACGAGGCCGGGCAGAATCAACAAAACCCGGTGGTTGAACCATATACACCTTCTCCTTTAGAGTGCCATGCAAAAAGGCATTACGGATGTCCAGTTGATGAAGGCGCCAGTTATGAGAAAGAGCCAAGGACAAAACCAGTCGGATTGTTGTAGGCTTCACAACTGTACTAAAGGTTTCCTGGTAGTCCACCCCTTCTCGTTGATGGAATCCTTTGGCGACTAACCGAGCCTTGTAACGTTCAATACTACCATCTGACTTCTTTTTTATGCGGTAAACCCACTTACAACCCACAACATTCATTCCTCGTTGAAAAGGAACCAAGGTCCAGGTTTGATTTTGAATCAATGCATTCATCTCCTCCACCATTGCTAGCCGCCACTCTCTGGATTTATTTGCTATAGTGAAACAGGTGGGTTCAAGATTATGAGCTGATTGTGTTTGAACAAAGTGTGTAGAGGGGGAATATCGGTTGGGTGGTTGTCTATTGGATCTAAGAGCCATTTTATGAACTCGCTCAACTGGTGCAGGATGTGGTGGACTAGGGCTCGCTGGTGGGCTCGGTAGTGGTGTTTGACATGGACTCGTAGTTGGAGTATCAGCACTAGACACTGATGAAGTGGTATGTGGCTGTAGTGGTGCGGTTAAAGGATGACTAAAAGAGAGACGTGATTGTGTAGGAGATGAATTCGGAGAGTGGGTAATAAATATGGGAGATACCTGACTTGTAGGAGAAGGGAAAGACGGGGCTGACTGGGACTGTGAACTGGTAGATGTCTGCTGCTGTAGGTGCGGGAAGAATATTGTGAGAGGCACAGGCGTCCAGGTGTCACAAGCCGGAGAAGAATGAGCCAAGACCTCCTGTTTACCGGAATAGGGAAAAATATGTTCTAAAAATTTGACATGACGAGAGACATAGAACCGGCAATTTTGCATGTCATAACACCGATACCCTAAGTGTTGTGGACTATACCCTAGAAAGACACAAGCTGTGGAGTGATAATCAACTTTGTGACGATTATAAGGTCGTAAGAAAGGATAACATAGGCATCCAAAGACTCGAAGAAAAGAGTAGTCTGGCTGCTGCGAGAACAGCTTTTGAAAAGGTGAGATGTTGTTATTGACCGGTGTTGGCATGCGGTTGATCAAGTAAGCAGCTGTTTCAAAGGCAAAATGCCAGAATTGTTTGGGAAGATTTGCAGTAGCTAAGAGAGTAAGACCTGTTTCGACTAAATGACGGTGCTTTCGTTCAACAGCTCCTTGCTGTTCGTGAGTATGAGGACACATAACTCTATGTTGGATGCCATTGTTAGCAAAGAATTTATTAAGTTTGCGATATTCGCCACCCCAATCACTCTGAATCGCTTTTACTTTTGCCGCAAATTGTCTCTCAACTCGTTTTTGGAAGATAGGGAAGATAGTAAACACATCACATTTATTACTAATGGGTAAAAACCAAATATATTTGTTGAAATCGTCCAGAAAAAGGACATAGTAAACATGACCATCACAACTTGTAGTTGGAGAGGGTCCCCAAACATCAGAGTAGACTAACTCGAGCGGACAAGAGGCTCGTTCATTCGAAATAGGAAGATGCAATCTAGAAAGTTTTCCTAAAGGACAATGCAGACAAGACTGTAGACGCGAGGACTGAATAACAGGAAGACCTTGGCCCGCCAGGATCTGCTTTTGAACACGTTCATGGGGGTGCCCTAACCGCCTGTATGATAAGAGTTACACACGATAAGATACAATGCACACAACTGTAAAGACTATCCTAATCTTTACTAGAAGAACTTCAATATTATCACAATACTAACATTATCTCTAACAATGAATAGATATGTACAGAAAATGACAATGAAATTAGATAACTTTTCTTGATGGCATTCAACACGGTAAGGCAATGGTACTCTTTCTTAGTAAGGCAATGAAATTAGATAACTTTTCATGATGGCCATTCACAATCTCCCATTTTCATACACCAGAGGCAATGTATGCTTGGTGCTTTTATTGGATTCTTATATATACGGGCCAAACTTTTCATTGTAGGAAGGGGGTTTAGGATTCCATCCTTTTGGTAGGTTTTCATCATTATGGGAACAGTCTTTTCTCTCTTTTTAAGTCTGCAATGTGGATGCAGGCTGGCATGAGGATAAGTGCTACACATTTTTCTTGCACGTTTTGTAGAAGTTTACAACTCCATTCCTAGTCACTTACTTATTGAATTTAAGAATACCCACTTCTGGAAATTGGTTATGGATTTTTCGGCAGAGTACTTTGTAGGTGCCATGGATTAGTTTGTGATTAAGAGATTGTCAAGGCATTTTCAACATTTTCGTCGCATGTGTTTTTCGTGTTGCCAACCTACATATACGGATGCAATGCATGCCCCCTGCTACTAGCTGAAATAATTTAACTTCTCGAATATGACTAACGATCAATTATCATGGACATCGATCTGCTATTTCCATGCTACACTTAATGTACGTTTTCCATAACCTGCAACTATATAGGCATGTGGAAAAACCTAGAGATTTTTTTGTGCTTCAAAGCTATGTGTTTCATGTTAGTACCTGGAGAAGAATCATGGTGATAAGTGATCACCCAAAAAAGGTGTATTAATTAGAACATCATTCGTGTTCAGAATTTCTCTTTGTACAGGCAGACGTGTGACAATAATGAGTGGTATATGATTTCTTTCTTTAAGACCAAATGTACATGGAATTTATCACTGAACTGGAAAATGATTAGCTATATGGTTCTGCGGCCAATGTATTTGAAGATAGAGGACAAATAGATATTCTGGGTTTACAAACACAATGATGGGAAATGTGTGTAAACTGAGGGCTGCATGTGAAACATGAGATTTGACCGTTATGTGAACCAAAACTATTGATGGGAATGGGATTGGGATTGCAATTGATAGCTAGTTGGATGCATTGTAAGCACTAACTAAGATTCAAGTGGAATATACTGTCTCTGTTCCATGAGAATCCTGTACTATGTCAATCAACCAAAACTGTTGGTGGGTTTGTTAATTTGTCCTTCTAGAATTCATTGCTAGCTAGCTAGTTGGGTGCATTGTAGCTAGCTTTGTTTTCATTCACGCATGAAGCAAGACAAAATGGGGCAAACATCCTTTCAACTTTAAAGTTTGCAATTCTAATTCTGCAGATTTTCCATCTGTGGAACAATTTCGTGTTCAGCTCATGAGTTGTCCTCTCCTCCTCGTACGCTGTAAAAATTGTACAAAAACACTAGCTAGCTAGCTCTGACGTGGATTCCTACCGTGCACAACCCACTCATGCCACGTGCCGCATACCCTGTTACTTATCTTTGCCCAAGTTTGTGTAGACCAGAGAAGGAAGAGTGAAAAATCTATGAACATGATAGCTACTTCACTCACATCCAAAGCCACATACATTTGATCGTCTTAAGTAGTTACATTCGAACCATGCCAATCAAAAATAATAAAAAAAAGAAAAAGCATCATTTCAAAGCATTTTCATAAATTTCTTTTCCAAATGCTTTTCTTTTTTTTTTTTGCTTTTCCTGCACAAATTAAGACATAACTTAGTATATGATACAGACATTACAAATGCACAGCGGGAGAGCAAGCCTGCATTGATATTGACCTGACAACCCCGAGTTAACCAAACTAGCTAGACATGCAGATAACCTGCATAGTAAATAGGATCCCCAACCCACAAAGTCTACAACCAAAACTAATAGTAAAAGGCAAAAAAATTAAAACGAAAACTCTGCAGGGTTGCTTTGCTTTTGACCCCACTTGAACAAAGCCTTTTTTTTTGAACAACACTTGAACAAAGCCTTAATCAGCCTAATTTGTGACTCCAATTCAGGTCCCATTAATTATATGATTGCCAATCTGTTCCTGGGTGTTACCCTTATGGGCAAGCCCCGTTTGGGCACCGGGAAAGGGCCATACTGTATTCCATCTTCATCTTCCACTGCTTGCCACCTGATTAATTAAGCCAAAAAAAAAAAGAAGAAAAGGCATTGCATTAATTATCATTCAATGAATCAGTTAGTAATTTAGTATAGAGATTTGATTGAAGAATAACAACAAAATTTAATGCAAGAAATATTGGTTGTTCAAACATGTTGACTGCTGATTGATCTCCTCCTAAATATGTCATGTCATTTCCTAAAGAAAAACACACTTTAATTGTGGTGTCTGTACAAAACCATTTTCTGATCACATCAAGAATTAAGGAACTGAGTCAACAGAAAATTAATGTTTCTATCTTGATTGAAATATATGGAAGAAAATAAAACAAAAAGAGAAGACCATGCATGAAAACGAAGAATTGTGAGAAAAAAAAAAAACACATATGACAAATTTAAGGCATGATGTGGCATAAAAGGTGAACAGCAAAGCTGTGGTGTCAACTAAACCTGCCCTCTGTTCATCGGGTGACGCGTCATCGTATTTGTCTTCACCACTACTAATTTCTACAGCTGGCTGCCTAATCGTCGTCTCTTACATATATAGGCCATATATATATAGCCCCATTTGATTCTAGTGTCTGTGGAGCTGGCAAAATGTGTCGCTTTACTAGCTAGGTAGGGAGATTTACATCTACATCTTTAACAGCGGCCAAATTCAACGACTTCGACTTCGGAAATGGGTGATGCTTTTCTTGCAACAATGATGGGAATTAAGTGGGAAAAATAGTACTACTAGCTTAGTATACAGTTGAATGATGCTTTTCCTTCGAAAAATCTGCAAATACAAATATATGTACCTTTGTCTTAAGACATCAAAATCTTCAGGGACAAGGATGTGACAGTGTGCATTGGAAATCGAAAAAAAAAAAAAGATGTTGAAATAGTATAGTAGCAGAACTTGAACATTCAAACTTGATTAATTTGTCAAAGGATTGGTTGAGTGTCTACAACAAAATGTTCGCAGGTGATATGGTAATAATGATGGATACAAAGTTGTAAACCATATTTAGACCAGTTTAATCATATGCATTTACTGTTCAAGCACCTTGTTTGTTGTATATATGTGGTGCAAGGACCAGAGAAATACGTTTGACAAATACATCAAATCATATGCATGAAAGCCACGTATAAATAACACAGTATGGTTGGTACAGGTGCATGATTCTATCCCCTAGACGTATTTTCATTATCTTAGAATAAAATGAAAGGAAGACCAACAACAAATCAACTATATATTAAGACCAAGGACCACTTCCATAGCCCAAGGAACAATGGAAGATATACATATATTGGACCACCCCCAACCATTTTCACAGCATTCCTAGTCAGCTATAAGAGTTGCCAAACAACTTTTTCGAGAACCTAACGTGGCATTATCTTCATCTTCCATTTCAAAAATTCATTGTTACTCCTACGCATATTTCTCTACTTTTGATGAGAGTCCCGTTGGAATTTGGAGATTTAAATTTCTAGAGTTTTGCAAAGTGACAACCTCTCATTAGCTGAAATTTTTCCTGATTCACTAGTATTAATAGATTGATGTATAAGTATATATATAACACGTGCATATATATGTATTGATGCTTAATAATTAATTTATGGTAGCTGATCTTGTGTGTGTATGTGGGGGAGAGAGGGGTATACCTGTAATTGGTGGTGAGGTGGTGCAGAAGAATGAGCATCTCAAGCTTAGCTAGCTCACTGCCTGGACAAGAGTGGACTCCATTGCCAAAGGGCATGTACGTGTTAGGTCTCGGTGGCACCTGCATCATCACATATATATATATCTATATAAATAACACTTGTGTTATATATTATTATTGATTTCTGCTCCTATCACACCAAGCACTGCTGCATTACTGATCAGCAGTACTGCCGTACTATTTGTTTTTCCATTTTTAGCACATTTGGATCCTAAAACAAGATCCTATATTCACTACCCTTATGCTCAGTATCCCCAAATGCTACCCAACAAAATCACTCACGTGAATCTGAGAAAAGAGATTTCATGACCGGACCATCTAAGTGGCAGCAAGATTCATATAAACGCAAATGAAAAGGACATTACTCCTCCCCCCCTCCCTTCCTCAAGGATAATCTAGCCATTGCTAACCTTATATTTCCTACACAAAAGAACAAAGATCAGAATATGTATCACTGCATGACCCACTTCTAAATAATTTGGTCACTGACTTTGCTAGGCGGGGAGAGAATATATATATATACAAAATGTATTATAGATATAATGAATTAATACGTCAAAATATTAATGTTCTCACCTCAAATCTTGAAGGATCAAATTTTTCGGGCTGAGGGAAGAAATCTGCACAGTGATGAATGCTTCTAAAGAGAGGAAGAACTTTCCAACCTCGAGGAATAAAGAAGCCTTCAAGCTCCACATCTTCAACAGCTTCTCTGAACGTAAATGACAGTATACTTGCCGTTCTTAGAGTCTCTTGAATCACCTGTGATTTCACTTCACTATGATCAGTTTTATTTTTTTTACCGTGGTTGCCGACAACCCTATATAAGCTTTTACATTTTGTTGTTCCTTTTGAAATACAAATGTCTGGTGTTTCTCTTCATTAATGTCGACCTTTCTGCTTATTTTCTTTTCCTTTTTTTTATATAGGAGTCATTATCCATTAATATTTCCATGACAAATTAAAGCTAACCATAATAAAGTCGGGCCTTAAGAGCCTAGCAAGTACATCACATCAAATTTGGAGTAGTGTTAATTAGGATATCTAGTCATAATAATTTAACCCTGGTTAAACTTGAACAAGATATTGAAGAATTTGATTCTAGCAATTGAATGGAGCTAAATCGCGTGGGTTACCCGGCTAGTCAACGGCATGCGTCTGGTATCATCCCACGTAAGCTCCCGGTTTGCCTCAATAATTTTGCGCCTAATTGCTTCCTGTTCACTCTGCAAAAAATTCACTGCCAATGAATAAATAACAAAATATCTAAGCTCTGATTTTTATTTCTTTTTATGTTACTGGTCAATACGGAACAAAAGATTTGGCTGCCTATGTTCATGTGCCGCAAGTTTCTCTCTTGGGCATTATTTTATTGAGGCAATGATTGGATGAAAAATATGGAGAAAGAAGAAACCAGAAAACTATCCACCAAAGAAAAAAAAAAGAATAAATAGGTAATTGCAACACATGAAATTGTCATATATCGTCCAAAAACAAACAAACTCAAAACAACATTGGTAGGAATGTGCGTGCATTGTTGGAAATATCCTTAGATAGAAGGAAGAAAGCACAGGTGTTCAATTTTCACACCAGGTGAAGATGGAGTTAAAATAAGGAATCATGTTATACCTTAACAGCGTCCAACAAGTCCTTGTTGTCATGTAAGTACTTGAAAACCCATGTTAGAACACTAGCAGTGGTATCATGGGCAGCAAAAATCACACCAATTATGTTATCGGCAATTTGGGTATCACTAAGTTGATTAAGTTTCACATCTTGAGCTCCTAACAACACTCCAAGCAATCCGCCTCCTGGTTTCCCACTTCGCCTTCTATTATGTATTAATCTCCTCAGGGTCTCATTGAGCAGCTTCCTTGCCTTCCAAACAAATAAAAAAAAAAACACCAAACAGTTAGCACCACATGATATATATATGAAAATAAGTATCCAGAAATGCCATCACCATACAGATTCTTACACATTTTGTTTCAACACGTAAGATACTGGTGGAACAAAGGACAAATGTACGTGAAGACGCAATGTGAGTTGGTAAAACAAGAAACCAACTAAATAATTCAAGAGCAAGAGATCGAGAATCAATTAATAAGATGAAATTAGTTAGTCCTTAATTACCTTCATTGCTTTGTGAAAGGGGGTTCCTGGTAAATCCAAAGGCATAGAATTATAGCCCCTCTCCAAACGGTGGTACAGATGTTTAATTGCTTCCACTTCCAAGTGTTGTATCTCTCCAAAAGCAGATATCATCGCCACATCAAAAGCGTACTAGCGGCCCAAAAAGTGAGAGGACATAAAACGTATTAGCCTCTAATGAGACAAATTAAGTTCGTTCAGTGACAGAAAGATAAACCAAACAAAAAAAGGAGTTGTTCCAAAATATGTGTGTGTGTGTGTGTGTGAGAGAGAGAGAGAGAGAGAGATACCTTCTTCATTTCTTGCAGAGTGTTGATAGTCTTATTCTTCCACGAGGGAAGCAACCTCAAAACAATCTGTTCGATCTCTGATACCGACCCTTTTATTGAAGAAGGTAAGAAAGAGGCCTGTACCAACTTCTTGAGCCTTGAATGATAAGCACCTCGCTGGAAGAAGAGTGCTTCGGGTCCTATCATTTTCTCTTTGCTGGATGGATAGGTTGGCTTGAACAGATGAGCCCTCGTCACCAGAATAGCCCTTGCTGCTTCTGGACTTGTAATCATCACACACGGGCATCCCAATATGTGGGTCTTAAATATGTCTCCGTACCTGCAAATGAATGACATGTATGTATATATTTTTATGCACAGCCAGCCAGAGACAAAGGGTAGTAGCGGAAGCAATGGAAGCTTATGTATATATGTTGACTTTAAACAGAAGATGTATATACATGGGAGAAGACAGAGCTGTACATCACAAAGCCAGATGATGTGTTAACTAAAAGTATGCGTACAAGCTGCCATGAAGACTTCAAATGAAGAATCAAAATATCGTTTTACGTTTTGGTTCGTTATCCTAGCTATACATATGGTAATTAATTACAAGGAGGTGTCTAGCTAGCTAGATATATAGTTTGTATGTGTGTGTATATATATATATACCGTTTTTGCCTATTGGAGAAGAAAGAATTTGGGTTCTCAGTGTATAGCTTGAGTGTCTCGCCAAGATAAGGCCAACCCATTGAACCAGGAGGCAGGCGTTTGTCCTTTGGGTGACGCCATTGAAGGAAATAGAGTAGCAACAACGCCACAATCATCAGCGGGAGTAGCATCACAAAAGCAGCCTGAGAATTATATGAATTCTCATCAGAAGTTGGCAAGACACCAAAAGTTGGTGGTATGAGAACAATTTGCATGGTTTTTGTGAAAGAGAAACAGACACAAAAAGGAAAAGGAAGGTAGGCCAGCTAATCAAGAGGAGGGGAATAGAGAGAACTGGGGTGAAGAGGTGGCAAAGGCTAACTTGAAACAGATGCTAATAGGGATGAAGATTGGTGTGAGGTAGTGGGGGCTTTTTATAGACTGGGCTGGGGGAGTTTATACGTGACAGGCGTCACCATATTTATGGGAACACTTTGCCTAATCAAGCCTCCATTTTTTTTCCTATAGGGCTATATTGATATAATTATTTTCTATTCTATACCCTGTTTTTTCTTCTTCTTTTATGTTTTTTTTTTTCCATCTGATGCCACAGTTTCTCTTTGGACACCTTTTTTGGGGAATGAGGTAGTAAAGACTTATAAAGAGTCACGCGATTCTTTTGACATGCAATTTACCGCTAAATCAAGCGTTATTTAACATTTGTCAGGCGAGCGTTTAAATTAATAACCCGAGACTAGTTTTCTAAATTATCTTATTCAGTGCAATAACTAAGTAGGTTCCTGTACGAAATCTATAGTGGGGCGATCACCAATATTGTAGAGCCTGTCAATTTGGTAAAAAGCAAACCGTACGTGGTGGATTCTTGGTTTGATACACAATGAAAATACTCCCAAAAAGCAAAAGGAGCACATATATTAATGCATTAATAATAATTGTTGATTGATCGAGGGTGTCTCTTTTTTTATCAAAAAAGAGGGACTAAAATCAGGGGGGAATGGAGCTTAATTAATCCCAAATCCGGATGAATCTAAGAGCAAGAAGAAGAAACCAAAATACCCCCAATAAAATGGGGATAATTAGGAATGTAGTCCTATATAATAAGTCGGTGTGAATTACGCTCCTGACGGGTGGTGGTGGGGGACCTATGGTGTGTGTATTTGGTTGGGAGTAGACGACAGTAGAGGACTAAGACATGAGTAATAAAGAGTAAGAGAAGATGAAGGATAGTAGTAGTGTACATATATAGAGGAGAGGATATGTATGACATATTGAAACCCCCGCGATTACCTCAAAATCATCGTCACATTGTCAGCCCATCGGCTGGCAGCCCGGCCCAGCCAATGTGGTCAAGGGGCAGTTCCTGACTAAACTACTGTGGTAATAATAGAGAGGGAGGGAAGGCTGAAAATAAGGTGGAGACTCTGGTTGGTAATTGTGTGTGTTATCCTGCCATGACCCATCCAGGTTTTCTGCCAAACTAAAACAGGTGATGTGGTGTGCAAAATCTCGACCAGTTTTGGGAACTGGGGTATTAACGTGTCCGAAAATCCAAGGTCTAAGGTAAAGGTGTGTACCTTGCAGGTGTACTCTCTCTCTCGTAGTCCGTACTTTCTAGGCACAAAAAAAAAAAAAGAGTAAAGGTCGGTTACGTACGTAGTCTTTTTTCATTTCAGGAGCCACACAGCCATCCATCGTCAGTAGTCGCCCCCTTTCCTTTCCTTTCCTTTTCTTTTCTTTTTGGTTTTTGGTTTGCTTTTTTCATGTGTGTTCGGTTCTTATCAGTGGCTTTTCCCTTTTATGTTGAGCTATCATCTATTAACCCATTTTCGGCTTTCCCCCCTTTTCTTTCCGTTTTCGGCAAATTTTATTAACCTTTCTTTGTAAAGTAGTGCGGGTTCTGTTCTGTAGCTTAGCCACACGTACGTACACAACAAAAACAGAGACCACAACCAACGCCTTTCCTCAATCTGGCGCACACTCGCGATTTCCAAAGGTTTGCTCAATTCCCCCAGGTGTACACCTACACACAGAAATAACCACAATCATAATTACCACTACCTGTTTTAGGGAAGCGCATATATATGATGATATGATTGCCAATGATCTTAATTACTCTTCGCTGATTGACGGTGCTGATCGGTTGACCGACCCTGATGTAATTTGACTTTGAATATAAAATTATTTTTAAGACCTCATCCCTTATCAACGTAAATTTTTAGTTGAAACTATCATGATTTGAAATTATCGGAGGATCGCCTTCATACAATGGGTTCACATGCAAGTCATTATATCCAAATTTGTAATAACTAATCTACACCCCCATTACCTCTTTAACCCTAGCTATATATACCTGGTTAGACCAACACAGGTTAGACCTATTCTAGTTTAACCAAAGCATCTCAAATTCACTGTCATGAAAATCTAGCACCACTTTAGGATCATATGAGTGCGTGCTAATATGGTTTCTTATTCGAATTAGTTTGACCTTTGTTGATGTCCGATAAAAGATTCATGCTCCACTTACTTCCGGAATTTAATAGCAAAATGGTGTCAGCAATTATAACATTATGATTATCCACTCCCTTGATCAGTACTATTATTCAACAAATCGATTTCAATCATTTAAGTTTTAAAAAATATTAACAGAATTCTCCATTAATTAAAAAAAATTGTATACCATATATAGTCCTGAAGGGTTGACGCGGAACAAAAAAAAAAATATTTTAGGGTCTGATACGTGTCAAGTGTGGTATATATTGGCATAGGAATTCAAGATGGACCCAATCTATGTACAGTTGTGAAAACAAAACTAATCAGTATAACTAGTTCAAGTCCTTATATATCGTAAGTTAGTTGGCAGCCGGGCATGCGATATTGGTTTTGATTTATTTATACAAACCATCATGAGTAATATACTGAATCGATAATCTTCAATGCAATTATTTAAGGATCCCACATTTTTAGCGCCACACCCAACCGGGGCATCCTATTTTTCTGTGATGGGAGGCAGGAAAGGAAGCATCTCGAAGTTATTGGTGATCATATATATATATTATGTATACGTGGTGTTCTTAAACTACGTAGTTTGGCAACACACAAGCCGGCCATATAGTCATCATCTATACATCTACTACATTTGGTGATGACGCATATATATATTAGCTCTAGAAGACTACAACAAAACAGTCACCAACCTGTTCACGTGAGTGCACAACTTCTGCCTCCCCCTATAGGCCACCGTATCCTCCAAATCATCCAAGTACTGCCTGCCTCCTCTCCGTATATATACTAGTATTTGTATGATAATGGTAACCCCTCCTTCCTTGCCCGTTCAACGAGCCCAGTGACCAATGCTGGCTGGCTAGCTACCATTAGCCACACCACCTAGTACTAGTAGAGGTTTTCCTGGCTTTTTTTTTTTGAAAGACTTTTTAGGGCACCCGTCACTCACCCATGTCATCACCCCAACCAACCCAAATAAGTAAGCTGGCATGCACCCACAAACACAAAACAACAATCCCTATACCAGTCCACATATCTCGTGGTATATGGAGTAGTATTAAGTAATACTAGTAGTATTAGTATCATTATTATTCCACACACGTGTGCAATGTGGCCAGCTTTTCTTTCTCTTCATCTTTGCTTTCCTTCCTTCACTTTTTCCATAGTAAACGCCGTTGATATCTCTCTTTCTCTGTAAATGGATTGACTGACTGCCAAAAGCAATGGGCTGGAATTTAATGGGGGCGGCCGCAAGTAAAACCCGACACGCTATATATGCACCACTAGCTACCACTACTACTTCCAATTTGGAAATTCCAAGCTCTGGTCCTCCTTCCCACTTGGACGCCTCTGATTGGCCCAGGTGGTGGGTTTGACCTCGGGATCACCGTCAGCTTTGATTGTTTGATGGCTTAGGTGGAGGGTTTTAGTTGGGTTGGCTCTTCGGGGACAGATTCGATTCGATTGTATCCTAGTTGTCAAAAGACATACGTGGCAATGCCAAGCTCCTCTTTACTATGTGCCCATATCTATATTGCAACAGGGTATGGGTTTTGCATATGTTAGTACGTACTAATTAAGCTAGCAGATATCTTTGTGATCATCTTTATCATAGAATATCTTAACTTGTGATCATCTTTGGGGCACGGTAAAGAACATATATGCTCGATCGACCAATTAAATGTCCTGTCTCGACATGGTGTTATAAGCATATAGAGGCGCATTATTAATTGTTCTTTTGCAGTATGGTTCACGAATTTTGAAATGCGAGGTGTGATGATGGATGATGATTGAACATTGTCATTATTGTTGGGATGTTTTTTTGTTGAAAAATGGAACCCCTGGTTATTTAGGATATAGTTTTTATCGAAGAGATATTTTTCAAAACGTTAAGGGAATGACAGGTGTCTAAATAGGGGTGTCGGTGGGACCACTATCTATCTTTTGTAAATCATTTGACAAAGATAAGAGGCAATCAAAGTTGTCGTGATTGATGGTGATATGATACCTATTCATTCATTCATTCTTCCCACAAGTCTTGATTAATGAGGTTGGACAAAACCAAAGGGAGATGGTGAGGTGTCCTCAATATTCGATCATATTATAGTAGTATAAGGCTTGAATATTGATCAAAGGGTCTTAAGCTAGAGTCCCAAGTTATTTCTGTTTTTGCTTTGAATCAGAGAGCATGCCTTTCTCCATTTTTGGAAACAGTAACCAACAAGGACGATTAGTACATTGATTACACATGTCAGTCAGGTTGTTCGCTTTGAGCTTTGCAATTTATATTTTGACTAATTAATTGCTCAATTAATGGAGGCCTTTGATATATATGTTCAAGGGGGTAGAGTCAAATTATGTTTCATTTTCTAGGGAAATTGTTGCTTGTTCATTTTGTCCTCTGAGATACGCAGGGAAACTGGGCAGCAGATCTGCTCTGGCCCCACCCCAAAAATACAAATTAAGGAAGAAAAAGCAATAATAGGTCTTTTCCATCTCGATCCAATGTAGTCTTGGAGAGTTAAATTTGAATGTTGAATGTTGAATATTCATTCTACCACATTAATCAGAATTGTCAATTGCAATGCGGGTCAACAACTTTGATAAAAACTTCCGTTTTTATGGATGAAATTTCTCTCCCGTCGATTTTAAGGAATGGACATTGTTGGGTACGCTATCTGTTAATTATCCTTATCATGTTTTATGTTTTTTCCTTGCTTCTATGCTTGTTTTATCCCGTTTATTTTATAAGCACTCGATCCACACACACAAATTAATTAAACGAGTATTTGTCAAATCATTTTACAAAGGGACGCTGAGACAAAACCGTGCTTGACAAGTCACTTACTACCAGTGGCTAGTACAAAATGGAAAAGCCCTCTTAAATTGCAACCACAAAAAGCAAACAAAGAGCGGCAGCTTTTGTTTTTAAAAAGAAGAAGAAGAAGAAGAAGAAGAAGAAGAAATCACTTATCAAAACTGACAATTAACATGCATGCACTGTACTTTGGTACTTGTCAGTAACTAAGTAAAAGGAAAAGCAATAGGCTTACTAATTATTTTACTTGATGGGGTCGAAGTCCTAGATAGATAGGTTCAGGGAATATGATGTACTTGCAAATGATCTGGCTAGGATTTCACTTTTCAGTTTGCCATTCTTACAGAGTTGGACCTTTAGATAGATGCATGGTCGGATACACCTTTGAGTCTGGAAAGAGAGTGGAAACTGTTAGATCAGAGCCCAGTGACATCTTAGCTGGCATTCTGATCCATGTTCAAAAGAAAAATGACTTTTGGATATGCATGTTGTTTTGGGCTTCAATAACCTGGTTTAAGGTTGGGCCAGCAACTGGCTATCTGTGTCAATGATGATCCCTCCTCATTAGGCTTCTGGGTAATAACAATAAGTAACTCCTTTGATGTATATACTTCAGAGCCTGGTCCAAAAGTCTTGAGGCTATGATGAGTATTTTCCATCTTTTCTTTTTCGATGTAGGTACCTACCATTAACAAACCCACAAGAATAGACTAGTGGTTCACTTTTTTTTAAAAAAAAAAAAAACCCACAGGAATACACATGCCAAGTTTTTCATGGGCCCATGGGATGGGACAACCCTACAAACCCAATAGATATAGATCAAATCCAATTTTCTATCAAGAATAGTACTATTACTGATGGCCACGGGCCATTGCTTCATATTAATGAAAAGCAGCACCACTATTCAATGTACAAAAAAAACAAACTTGGCGCGCTTTCACCAACCACAACAAGTACTTTGGGCGCCAAATTTTGCAAGTTCGAAACTGGGGGGAGAGGGCAGTCATACGTGGGCCACTTGTTTCTCTCCATGTAGGCACAAAGCCTCACTCAGTCGGTGACACGTAGATCCCACTTTCGCTTATGTGTAGCCATCCCTGACCACAAATTTTGGACCCATTCTCCCTTCCCCCAGAATTGTCCAGAACAAGCCACTGCTTGCTTTAGACAACCTTGAGATTTTAAAAATATTTCACAATACCAAAGACACACCTTAACACCCATATATATAAACCTATCATACCACAAAGAGTGTACTTACTCGCCACTCATATTTCTACTTTCGACTCCAACGACTTAATTAAGACCAGCGGGACAATTAAGTTCCTTCTCTTACATCGATCTCTTGTTAGAAATTAATAGAACTTCCTTTTTGTTTAAGTACCCAACTGTATTTGTTCTTGTTGGGTTTGTTTTTGGTGTATGTAATAAGAACAATGAAGAGGGAACTAGTGTCCTATGAAAAAATATTGAGTAATGAAGGGTGTTCCACTCCTGACCGGAGCGAGTGCCGGATACCGGAGCAACTGGAGTGCCCGCCGCCGCCAAAGAAGAGGTCGTTCAGGTCCGGTAAGAAGGGCAACCAATCCTCATCGAAGAAAGGGTACTTTCATCCTCCAGAGCTTGACCTTGAGCTTCTCTTCACCGTAGGGCCCCGGCAGCAAGCCTGTGCCTGAGCATGATCAACAGTTTTAGATGTGATTTGTGGCCTTTTCTGTTTTTTTTTTTTGTTTTGGTTTTTGTGGGTTGTCTTGGAACTGCTTGACTAGGTTTTTGTTGGGTCAAGAGAAGCCGCATTGCTGTGGATATTGTTTTCGGTCGTATTGTGCTGTATCGCTCTTTTTCGCTTTCTTTTAGTTCAGGTGTGAGACTGAGTAGTAGTAGTTATTCAGCTAGGAATGTTATGTAGACTTGCAGTTAAGTAATTTTTGGGTTGTGTAATGTAATTTCGCTGTTTCTTTTGTTTCTACACATATCTCATATATATGATTAATGTGTGTTTCAAGTGGGGTTGCAGGATGGTAATGATTTTGTTGTTTTATTTAGCGAGTTACATCTTTTTTTTTTTTTGGTCCATTCTTTCAAGTTTTAGTACGATGTTATTTTTTTCTTCTTCATGTATCTTTGGGGTGCTCGAAAACCATATAAGTCACGTATAGCCCTATATTAAGTAGAGATCGACAAAAAAAAAATTATATAAAGAGAAGAAACAAGAAACCCACTTACATCCTTGAGAAGGGAAAAAACCCATTAGTAGTTCATCAACCAAAAAAAATAGAAAATGGAAATATTAGGGGAAAAAGAGAGAGAGAGAAACAAGCCCACTCAAGTTTGGGGCCTCCATGGGCAGGCGGAAAGCCGTTAAGTGGACTCGGCGGAGGATATAATGGGCTTTTACTGTGACTAACTGGGCGGGCTTTGGAAAAAATGCACAAAAGTTTTCTTATCTTCGGAGCCGGTCCGGGATTAAAAACGTACTTCTCCCACTATGAACTTTAATTTCTATATGTAAGTAAGAAAGTAATCTCTTCTTCAGATTAAGTCATAAGTATGTGCTAGCAAACAAAGTAGTAAGTATAGTTCTTAGCTTATGTTTTAATTCATAATCTTTCTTTAGAATCGAATGGCAGCACATGCTTAATTAGTTTGCTGCATTACTAGCACTTGGTAGTGGAAAACAATAATTATGGGGTCCTCCAAACCCCTACATGAAAATTATATCTGTATAGTGCTCATTGACTTTAAAGAAACTGCAAAATTTAGTATGAAAAGAGGGAACCCTTGTTGGAGACGGATAATATATTAGTATAAAAAAATCTTAACTCCCTTCCATCTTCTTTTTTATGAATCAAATTAATTTCCGTTTTTTGAAATAAATTATGATTTTATGACTGTTTTCATTTTCGATAAAGAAAACGAAGAAGAATAGATTAAGGATTGAGATCCTGTTCGTTGAATCGTGGCCATGATTTTCAAAATCATTGGTGAAAATTTATTTTTACCTTATTTAATTTTTTTAATTTTTCTTACCTTATATATTTTAGGACCATTGATTAAACAAATCAACGGTATTTATTTAACAGGATCTCTCCTGTTGAATACTGTACAGGAGAGAATCCAAATCCGTTAACAAGAGGTACGGAATCATCTCGATATGCTTGAACACGAACACGTACTCCAAATTTCATCGAGTGGACATAATCGTTTTAATGCTTCCATGTGCTAGAACGCGCGATCTGTACTCGCGTAAATCATTTGCGGATGTGTTAGAAATGGAAAAGAATAAAACAAAAAAAAAAATTGCTGCCACTTAAATATTCCTAGCTCATAATCAATACGTACACATGATGTTATGTGTGGTGGTTATTATTTGATGGCTGATTATCCATACACAAAACCAGAAGCGAAAACAGGCGGCGCTGGGACTAATATATAATTTATTAAACTGATCATGAGCAGTTTTCTGGTGTAGTAGAATAGTTTACTATAATTGATTAAGAGTAAAGCGCGTATATTATATATAATAAAAAAATTAATGGTCACGTATATATTAATTGCCTATGTCGACGCCATAATGTCACTAACCTCCACAGCATAATCCATGGGTTCCTAGGTAACCCATTTGATTAAAATTGATTCCCCTCACATTGCGCCGATTGAACTGATTCCCTTCCAACCAAAAAAATTAATATTTTGGGTCAAGCAAAAGCAATTGCTGCTTTATGACGTGCATTTGCCTTTACACGCATTGTACACCTAAACCTCCCAATTAGCTGCAATCATAATTAATCATGATTATAATAAAACCAAAGCAGCATATAAACATGGTTCCACCCCACTTGCCCCCCATATGATTGAATAAATACTCTCCACTTTAGCATTTTGGATTGAATTGACGCCTTTCTCATCCAAAACATTACGTGCAACTCAGGAATTTTCTAGAAATTAAAAAGGAACTAATGGATTATGTTGTGTTGGAGTGCCTTTGAATTGGAGAAAGCCATATCATAGGCAAGAAAATTAGAGGAGTACTGACATGATGCCCATGAAAGATTTCGTAACCCTTTTGTCTTTGGGAACCACTTCTACGGTCCTTCAATGACTAAAGCTTGAGGGATCGGTCATAATAAAAGAAGGAAAACATGCAACCCGCTCTGATCATCTTGATTAGTGATTGATACTAGCTATAAGAAACCAGATATCCCAGATATAAGATGCAAATACTCCTAAGCCAAGTTAGGTGGTAATTAACCTGGGGTACACTTACTGAAGTATTTGATTATTTTGTTCTGCTAACACGAATGAAAATGCTAACCGTTATATGATTTAATTTAAAGCACATGCATATACGTTTAAAAATAGCTTTATACTCTTACACCTTCCCAAGTAACAAAAGCTATACCATGTCAAGTGAACTTTTAAACCAAAAGTTCAGCTGAAAGATAAGCTCCATAAATTAAGTCAAATGACAATGTAAAACTAAATAATACGGTATCGTGTTAGTATATTTTAGGGCTTTAAACTGATCACTAGCTGAGATAGGGACGTATGATGTTTAATTAGATAATAAATATCGAGAGCGAGAACCAAACTCTATCCAAATATTCGGCCAAATTAGGTCTACATATTATCCTTACATATATTATCTATTGAAGGGATTTGAAACGCCCCGACCCGTATTTACCGTGCAGGGTAAGCACGTGTCAGAACTGTTCTTACTACAGTTGCAGACAGTACATACAAAATATTATACAACACATACAAACCACATATACAATATCCGACACCCGACCTCGGGGTCCATTGTTCAAGCCAACATTCCAATCTGATCAACATCAAATATAATACAGCAGCAACAACAAATTCACAATGGAAAAACAAGCAGCGGAAGACTAAAATGCAGATGCAGCGGTGTATGGATCCGGGTCAGGTGGAGTAGTAAGCAGCAGCCAACGAACATCGTACCTGAACTACGATCAACCAAACCTACGGGATGAAACCCCGCAGGC
Source organism: Turnera subulata (assembly GCA_028386065.3). Classification (NCBI taxonomy): domain Eukaryota; kingdom Viridiplantae; phylum Streptophyta; class Magnoliopsida; order Malpighiales; family Passifloraceae; genus Turnera; species Turnera subulata. The sequence goes on along the minus strand of JAKUCV010000256.1, from coordinate 5,840 downwards.
GAGGGGTGAGTCCGAAGCGCTCACCGACGAAAGATAAACAAAGATATATTCAACCATAATACTTTCGAATAGCGGAAGACTAAAATGCAGATGCAGCGGTGTATGGATCCGGGTCAGGTGGAGTAGTAAGCAGCAGCCAACGAACATCGTACCTGAACTACGATCAACCAAACCTACGGGATGAAACCCCGCAGGCGAGGGGTGAGTCCGAAGCGCTCACCGACGAAAGATAAACAAAGATATATTCAACCATAATACTTTCGAAGTAAACACAAAAATCATAACAATATGCTCAAACAATCACAACATAAGAAAATTACCATAACAACTATACCAAGACCAAAAGAATGCTTAATTATTACTTATTACCAATTTTATCTTCCGGGCCCCGTCACTGGACAAGCTAGGGTCGTACCTGGTTATTAACTAATTCTGGATGCCAGGCCCCACCACAATCCGGGATCAACATCTCCATATCTCAAATCCGGGATCAACATCCCAATATCTCAAATCCGGGATCAACATCCCAATATCACAAATCCGGGGTCAACACCCCAACCAACAAACCCTCTGGCAAGGCACCACAGAACTAGTCTCTAACCATCTAGTCGTACCACTACTTTCCAAGTGACAAATAAATCATCATCTCAATTTCCAGTTCAAACCATTACTCTTTCATCAAGTTCCCATTTTCTATTATCTCTGATTATTTCCACAGACTCAATCTCATGACACAAATTATCCTAAATTAACAGCTCAACATTATTTCCAGCATGTTATACACAAAATCATCACAATCCAACAACAGCATCAATGATTCCACAGCATTCAGGTAACAGTCAATAATTATTCTAGCAGATCAATCTAGCAACAAAATACACAACAACAAGAAACACACACAGCATTACGGGCATATATCAGAGTTTATCCATCCTCACCTTAGCCGATATCAAGTTTGGAACTGTCCAACAGACTCCAAGTCCGGCTCCTCAGGTATCAGCTCGTTATCAACTCCTATATCAAGCAAATAATATGCACATATAAGTGGTATGCAATGTCATGCTACTATTGTATTTACGAAAATTAAATACGGACTTGTCTCGGTTACTTCCCAGGGTTATTCCATTTTCAACGTCACAATTCTCCGTTTATTCGTAAACGTCAAAATAATACTATTCTTATACCTATACTTACTTCCGGATATTATTTTGGTACCATACCTATTTGATAATACCCTTTCCAACTTATTTCCAAAGATATGTTGAAACGCCCCGACCCGAATTTACCGTACACAGTAAATCCGAGCCGGAACTGTGACGACCTGGCCAATCAAGGCCCAGCATACAGTGTATAAAAGAATATCTCGGCCCAACGGCCCAAAATAGTAAACATCGTAAATAACAATACCGGCCCATTGGCCCAATAAATATAACAACAGTGCACATCGGAAGACTCAAACTCACTAACACTGTATGCGACACATGCAAACTATGGATCCAAGCCCGTCCAAGGGAAACGTCACAGCCTGTCTGGAATGCATCAACCTGTACAATGAACAACTCATCCTACGGGATGAAAGCCCGCAGGTGAGGGGTGAGTCCGAAGTGCTCACGACAATGGAAAGACGATCAGTATGCACACCATAA